>OVBA01002482.1:0-34068 GCA_900406435.1 Lepidium aucheri | reverse complement strand
TGCACTTCAAGCTAATCTCTTGATCTTATCATCAAGCTTATCTTCAACATCAAGAAGAACATTTCGTAAAATTCCTCAATCTTATACAACCTTACAAAGATTTATAAGATACCTTATAAGATTATATAAAACAAAAAGATAACAAATCAAATCATTAAGTTTAACTTTTCTGTGAATTCTCTCAAGTTTTATACGATAACTTATAAATTGATAGCTTATAAATTCTATTTATATGGTTTTATAAGATAACTTATAAAAACATATGGAATAAAATCTTATAAATTTTATAAGCTCTCTTGTAAAGCCTTGTAAAGTTTATAAGTACTATTATAAAGTCTTATAAAATTTATGAGCTCTCTTATAAAGCCTTATAAATTTTATAAGCTCTCTTATGGAAAATTTGATAAACTCTCTTATAAAGTCTTATAAAATTTGGGAGGAAAGAAATTTTGTAAAAGGAAAATATAATTGGTTTCCTACCGGAAAAAAAGTTTTCACAGGAAAAAAAATTTGGCGGGAAAAAAGTGTTAAATCATATAAAAAAGAATAATCTATGGGTATCTTAGACATTTTAATAATGAGTAATATTTTTTGAAAATGTCCAAAAATAGGGACAATAATGAAAATATACTCCTTGGAGGGGCATTTTTCCAATAGTCTCTTATTTTTTATATGTTTATAATTTTGATTACAAAATCTAACAATAAACAAATATGAAGTATTCAAAGTAAAAATTCGCTAAATATGATCAAATAAAATCAACAAATATCACACAAAAAATTCACAAACAAACTATGTAATAGTTTAGGGTTTATGGTAATAAGATACGGTAGTCATGTGGGATTTGTAAATTTTGTATTTGAAATGTAGAAATAGAATAAGGAGATTAAATTGTGCATATATTTAGAAATTATTAGTTTTTTGGTCTAACATTTGCATATTATAGAGATTTTTTTTGCTTGTAGTCTAGAATTTACGGTTTAAAATTTAGGGTTTAGGGGTTATAGAAGACTTCAAGTAAAGTCTACTACATAATTTTGTTGTAAATTTAATTTTTAAATAATTATATTCTTATATATTTTGATTACAAATTAAAATAAACAACAATAAATTTTCAAAAATAAAATTAAACTATAAAATGAAGGGTAACTTAAATGAAAGTACAATAGCTTTGAAAAATTAAAAGTTTGACACAAGTCTTCAGAAAATTAGATTTTTGACCATTTTTGTCAAAGTTTATCATTTTACCCTTAATATCTTGATATTGAATTAGTTAAACCGATATTATTTTCTGCACACCGATAAAATATAATTTATATTACACATGTACTAAATGAGTTAGATAAGTAATATATTTGACAATTCGGTAAGATATAAGTTGAGTAGATAAAAATATATTTACTTGTTAACCATATATGTTCCACGATACAAAGAAAAATATAATGAATATCTAACATATTAAATGTGTGCTAAATTGTAACACAATAATTATGTTATCATTTATAAACGGCACAATATCAGTCTATATAACTTTTTACTATATATAATAACTATGTGACATGTAAATAGATTTATGTACACATGTAAATAAAAAAGTTACATGGTTACAGTATACGTCTCACGTGTATAGAAAAAAAAATGAATATCCAACATATCTATATAATTGTTTAACATATGTAATAAATATGTTAGATGTACATATATATATATATATACATATGTATACAAATAAATAAAAACTTGCACAATTATTAATTTGGTTATACTGTTACGAGGACACATTGGGTATTTTCTGAAAAGTTACACTAAATCTAATTTTTGAAAACTTGGTGTCAAATTTTAAATATTTGAAAACTTCTGTATATCTCTTATAAATTCTCTAAGATCAACAAAAATCATTCGGCTCAGAGTAGTTAAGTTTTAGGGAATAGACAAGACAACACGTGAAGTCTACTAAAATCTACTATGAAAATTTTAATTAAAATTGGTTTGAGGTTAACCAAAAATAATCAACAATTGGATCAAAGTTTAAAATTGGGTATAAGGTTAACCAGGTATAAACCAAAAATTGGATCAAGAATTGAAGTTAGGTCTAAGAGTAACCAAAATTAATCATCGATTGGATCACAAATTGAAATTGGGTTAAGAGTTAATCGAAATAAATCAACATTGGACCAACATATAAATTTGAAAATCATTTTCATTCTCTAAATCATTGTCATGGTCAGAGTTTCTTCTCTGCCGAAGAAGTCCCAAGAAGGTTGTTTTTTTTTGATAATTTTAAAATTATTTCTTAAATTTTTTGTTACAAAGTTTGAATCTTTTTGAAATTTTTTGAATTATTTACCGTCAATGAAAATTTTTGCATCGTTTTGAAACTTTTTGAATCATTTGGGATTTTTTTGAATAATTTTTTATTAAAATGTGTAATTCTATGAAAGAGTTTGTATTGTTTTGAATTTTTTGGTGGAGACTATTTAAGAAGTTTCTAGTGTAGACTACTGAAGAAGTCTTCTGATGGAGTCTTCTAGAAGGTACTTTTTCTGGAGTCTTCTTGTGGAGACTTCTAAGGAAACTTCTGATGGAGACTTCTAATGAGACTTCTAAGGAAATTCTGGATTGGTGTATTGTTGTTGTATTATTGATTAAGTTCTTGAACTATGTTTTGTTTCTTTGACGTTTGCAGGTACCCAAATGGAAATGCCATAATTTCCACGAAGGCTTTTCACAAAAGGTTGTGAAACCTCAACCAACGAAGAGTATCAAGTATTTTAGTGGAGAATATATGCTGATTAATGCGCTGACCGACGCTCTCAGACCTGATGAACAGGATAAGCTATAAAATTCAAGGCTTGGTGTGTTTTTGAAGTTTCATGAGATGGCGTTTGGTTGGTCTTCAAGACTAGTGCATCATTTACTTAACTTTCAGTTGCAGTGTAGGAAGACTTTTAAGCTTTGGTTTCTAATTGGTGTGAATCCAATCTGATTCTCGCTCATTGAGTTTCTGACTGGGCTGAACTGTGCATATGTGGAGGATAGAATCGCCAACCACTAAAGTTACACCAGAAATGCAAGAATTTCGACTTCTTGCAGTGCTTGAAGATAGAAGACTAAATTATGCTGAGTTGCTAGCCACTGCTGAAGGCTGTGAAGGTTGGTCTCATGAAAATTGGCTCAGGTTAGGCTATCTGTCAATATATGCTGCTTTTATTGACACAAGGAAGCCTGAGCAAGCCATACGTTTTAGTATGTCTAGATTGGTCATGGATATTGCTGCCTTTGAGGCATATCCTTGGGGAAGAGTTGCACACAAAACGCTGATGGATTTAGTTAAATAAACGTAATCTAAAAAAATTGGCTATTCCATTGAAGGATTTATTCAGGTCCTTCAAGTGTGGGTCTATAATGCGCTTCCAGATTTTGCAGCGAATTATACAGAACTCGTCCCTAGTAATCCTTCTCCACCATTGCTAGCATACAAAGGATCTAGGAATCGTACGTATCCTGGGGATAACAAGATGAAACAGGTATGGATTTTCATCTAATTTGTTGACATTAATATACGCATATGGTACAACAATTCATACTTATTTACTTGTTTTTTTGTTTTTTTACTGCAAACCTGGGTTCACAACTGCATTACCAAGAGCTACACAGACATGTTTCCTCACTGGGACAACGATGAGGTGGATTTGAAGGTTGACAACATTATAAAAGGCGTTGTGTAACCAGTTTGGGCCTAATTGGAGATTCACTAAGTCTGACTGAAGAATAACGGTGTGCTGGTCGTCAAAAAGGTTGCTCAAGTCTTGAAAAGTGGTGGGTCAAAGAGAATCTGTGAGGAGGAATCAGATAATTAGCCCGAGGAACTTAAGAAGTGTAAGGAGACTTCTGAATCTTATGAGACTAACAGTAGCTCAACGGAGACAATGAAGGAGTACATGGACCAATTTTGTAAGAAGATGATTGCCCAGTTGATGGATGGGATTAGTAGTGGAGAACATAAGATGTTGGAAGGTATACGCAGCTGCCACCAAGAGATCCACACTCTAGCTGAAAGAGTGTCGGGTATTGAGCAGTCATTGGATGCAATTAGAATCGCATCGAAGAAGCAGGTGAAATCCAGTGAGCAGAATCCAGTTAGCAAACGCCAATCATGACGAGGAGGAGAACAATCCACCATTTGGGGTTAGTTCTGAAACCTCTCCAAAAAATAACCGAGTTTATCACCTGCATAAATCAAAGAAATCAATGAAGTAGTTTTCTGGTTGTGTTGTAGTTGCATCTGGTTGTTGTGTTATAGTAGCTGTGTTTTAAACTTGAACTCAGATTTTGTTTATGTTATAGTAGCTGTGTTTTGAATGTGAACTCAATGTAATAAAAATATTTTACAAATAAAATTGTAACTTTGTGTGCCTAAAAACATATCTGCACATAGATCATAATCTTCCAATTGTAAATGGTGCAACCGAGGAAAGAGTTGTCTTGCTTGATGAAAAACTCCTCAATACTGATTTCGAACTTGTTCAGAAGAATAAACAAGAGAAGAAAACCAAAATGGTACAGGAAATAAGACATGATCGAACTGACCGGATCAGAAAGCTAGCTCATACATAGTTGAGTCCATTTTAAGGAAACAACACAACCAAGGGAATTATCTGAAACAAGAGAGGTGGTTGTTATGATCCTTTCTCACCAGTAGACGATGTTAAAGGAGATCAATGGAATACAAGAATGAAACAAGAAGTGTAAGTTTTCACCTTTACGGTTAACTTTGTTATCGAACTTGCAAATCTTGTATAATCAGACTTTTGAGTTTACATGGAGTACCGGCTGAAAAAGAAGAATAAAGGTGGTGTTCTTGAATGGTACAAGACTCTGAAAACCCCTACAAATTGGCTACATGACACGGTACACTTCATTAGTAGACATCAGCAGCAGACCTCACTAGTAGACTTCACTAGTAAACTTCATTAGTAGACTTCAGTAGAAGACTTCATTAGCAGACTTCAGTAGCAGACTTCATAGTAACTAATTATTTTGTTGTGTTTCTTACCTGTTTGATATAGCACATGGATGCTAGGATTAATCTTCTGATAAGTCACTATGCAAAGCATCCTGAATGGTTTTGGTCCAATAGAATTTGCTTTGTTGATAGCAGATTACCAGATGTGGACTAGTAAATTTTAAGATTTCTTTGATTCTGCTTCCAACTCAGACAGTACAGGGAGACGCTTACCGGGTGGATCACTTGATTACTACTCAGGGAAAGAGCCATCATATTTCCACAGTGATAAGGCGTGGGGAGTTGTTTGTGATGATATTTACACTCCACTGAATATTGGCGACAATCATTAGATTGCTTTGTGGATATCCATACCAAATAAGCACATTCTTATTGGGATTCTGCAGTTGGAATGATTAGAAACTTTGCAGATCGTGTGAGGCCTTTTGCAGTCTTTGTGCCATATAGTATGCGTGAATTGGCTCCCCCCGAAGAAAAGAGTACCATGTTAGTGGAACCGTACACACATGAGTGTGTACTACGGGGTGTGCCTCAGAATATCCAAAATGGAGATTTGTGGTGTGTATTTCTTAAAGTACATTGAATGCCATGCATTCGGGATTCAATGGCCTCTAAAGTTTTGTGATACTTATGTGAAGCTCATGGCGGATAAGTTATGTGTTGAGATATATGATGAGACATGTAGTTTGGACACGAAGAGGAAAGGATACAAGAATCTGGACATATATGATGAGATAGGTGTTGAGCATAAGTAGGAGGCTAAATATTTTATTCACTAACAATTACACCCCAGCTTATACGCCTCCTACATATTTTTTGTTAGGGTGCAAAAAAAACCTATTATTTGGTATCTTGCATTTATTATCTTTATGGGTGCAAGATAATTAATAATTTTTTGTATTAGTATAGGGGTTTTTTGGTGAGGATGATTGGTTTAGGTGATGTAATTCTTTTGTAAACCAAAATTTATCTCACATTTATTAGGAGACTTCTTTCAAAGACTTCATTATTATCTCATCATTTGGAGACTTTTTTCGCTGACTTCAATTATTATATGATCATCATTTGGAGACTTCTTTCACAGGCTTCAATAGTAGACTTCATTATTATCTCATCATCATTTGGAGACTTCTTTTGCAAATTTCAGTAATAAACTTCATTGTTACGTGAACATTATTTGGAGACTTCTTCTACAGACTTCAGTAATAGACTTCATTGTTACATGACTATTATTTGAAGACTTCTTTCTTAGACTTCAATTTTACGTCAGTACATGTACACATTGTATAAGTAAACCACTATAGCACCTAAATAACATCACACTCATCATTTGTAAATAACATCATACAATAGTCATCCATAATAACATACTAAAACCATCTTCCATAAACATCGTAAAATTATCATCGATAAGTAACATACTAAAATCATCATCCTTAAACAACAACCTAAAATCATCATCCATAACATCATAAAATGCACACCATCATTTCTATTTCTCTTTGTCATCTCCAACAATGTCACTCATGGTCTATCTTTGTTACCTACCATTAATAATAATTGTGTCAAATTTTTTACTAGAATACAAGATAGTGATTCTGATACCATGATAGGTTGTAACTTACACAATTTTTTTGAACATGATGCGGTTGTTTGCATTTTGAGAAACTATATCGTTGTAAATTTTTCTTGCCTTGTTATGTCACATCCTATCAATCTCTAGCCAACTCTGCCACCTAGATTTTTTCTTTCTTCCACGAAGCATCTTTACAACTGGAGAAAGACATTGCTCTTGTTTCTTAACTCCATTATCACTTTTGGGTACATATTGTGAGAGTACGCTGCAGCCAAATATTTCTTCCTATAAGGATATATAAGCATAGAAACATGTATACCGGCTTGCAGTGTTGCTGCAAGAACGTGTGAACAAGGAATTTTCTCAATATGACCACATGCACATGTTTGTTGCTCCAAATCAACTAAATAATTTCTCGCCCCCCCTTTGGCATCAAACTTCCAAGTATCCATGCGTTCGACCATCTTGTCCACATAATCTCCACGTACTGCCAACAACTGTTCTACTGATGTCATAAAGTTTTAGCCCTATGAATCTACTGCAAGTGCATAGCAATGTAGTAGTAGTACTAGGGATCGAATCCACGAAGAAACAAGTTTGCACTTTTGACTATTCAATTCTAATTCAAGTTATACCAAAAGTAATTGAGGTAAAAGACTACAGTTTAACGATTTGCAAATATAATTAAAAGCATCATGCATCGGGTACTTTTAAGGAAATAAGAATCAAATCAGGGAAAATATTCAGGAAATCTTAAGCGCGATTCTCGACTTGAACATAAGAATCTAACAAACCCACTATCGTGGTATCTATTACTCTATCTAACAACCTAGAGATCCTAACTGTCATTGGTTTTAGATTGCAAATAGGCCTTAGTGAATTAGTTCAACTATCCACAGTTAATCCTAACAATCAACTGTCGTTGGTTAAGTTCAATTGCTCAACTATACTTGTTCAGGAGTTTAGCAAGCTTTTGGAAAATAAACAACCTAAGGTCATAGATTAGGTGATCAAGCTAATCTAAGTATTACACAGAAGCATAGATGGAGAATTTCTAGTTATCGAATCCTATTTAATCCTCAATCATTGATTCATAAATCCCTAAAAACTCTAAACCTGACAATGAAATTACTTAGACATGATTAAGGTAGAAACAAGAGACATAATGATGAAGAACATAAAATTGCAATTGAATTAATAAAAGGGGTTCATAAATCTTCTCAAAAGTATGGAGGATATCTTCTCCCTGCTTACAAAGGACTCTCTCAGCCGTAATAGAACTCTCTATCTGTGTTCTCTTAAAAATAATAAGAATAAGCTTTTATAGGTCCTCGCAAGTATAAAATAAGAGAAATTAGTTCTTATTCCTCGCAGCTTCGAGGATATACTGATCAAGGGATTGATTGATCGATTAGTGTTAAGCGTTTGATCTCCTAAAGGTCTTGGTCAATCTCAAGGTCGGGTGCACATTCCTTTGAATAGCTTTGATCGATCGATCTGGAGATGTGAGGTCGATAAATAGGTCAAGTGCATCTCTCGCTGAGGAGAGTGATCGATTAATCTTGAGATGTGAGGTCGATCAACAGGTCGGGTGCAACTCTAAGTGAGGAAATTGATCGATCGATTGTGAGGTTGATCGCTCAATCAACATTCTTCTGCTAAAATTTCTAAACTGCTCCGCTTCGTCCCGAACCATTCTCTATGGGTATAATCTAAATTAAACATGTTTTCACCTGAAAAGACTCTAAAATGCAGACAAACATTCTGAAAACATGCAAATTAATGGGCTTAAAACCATAAAAATAAGATATATTTATTCTCCCATACTTAGCCTCATCCTTGTCCTCAAGCAAAAAAAGAAAATACTAAAAAGAAGATTCCACTCAACAAGAACTCATTCGTCATTAGAACATTCCTTAGTAAACCACACGATACTTACCTGACAGAATCGAGACCATCTTGTACTTTCCAAGACTTAGCAACTATCCCAGTTAAACTCCATAATCCAATTAAGTAATCCGAATTTATCATACCAGTTTCCTAGAGTTTCTAAGTGTGGTCTCACCAAGGGAGTATCGATCAAAGGACACAAGGGTTACTCTCAGCCTTAAGACTACCTTCTCTATGGTTCTTTTCCTCTCTTTCATCTACATTGCATTCGATTTTTTCCTACTTACCTAGGGTATCGTTTTTTTTAATTGACTACTATACCGATTTTTTCTCTACTTACCTAGGGTATCATTTTATTTTATTTTTATTCGGTTGTCCAAATAATTCTCCTTACTTACCTAGGGTATCATTTTTTTTATTGGTTGGTTCTTTAACAACTCAAAGAATGAAAGCAGGAGTAGCGTTATTGGAATTTTAATCCTCAGCCTACTAGTAGTGCATCCAACTTTGTTTTTATAGTTACTTCAGAAATAGCATGTTGAGCACAAGAACTTAGGAAATATTAGAGAGAGGGGAACCATACTTACATAGATAAGTCTTTCAGGACTGAGAGGAGAACCCAATCCAATGTATGACAAGCCCCTTGACAAGAAGATTGAGTCAAGTTAATGGTGAAACTAGCATGAGATCCTTCGAAAACTGAGATGGATATGGGTGGTACTGAAAAGGTTCTTAGTCTCTGGATTTTCCAATAGTCAATTGATGCCTGTCAAGTGCAATTCAATGGTACTTAGTTCATAACAATTGCAAATATCCTTGAAAATCGTATTTCCTAATCATCATTTTTAAAACTCAAAAGACAGCAAATAAATAGAGAATGTCTGAAAAATTAAAGCTAAAAAGAAAAATAAAAGAGAAAAAGGCATTAGGCACAGACTTCACACCATTCTAGTGTGAGAATAAGCCTAAAGAAAGCAAGACTTACGCATAAAAATAAAAATAAACGAAAGTACATAACAAAGATAAAAAGATAAGGGTGAGAAATATGATAAGGCTACTCTGGACGCTGGCTCTCATGGTCTCTCAGAGCTCGATGACGATGCGGTAGGTGGTGATCCAAGGGCTGATCATCCTCGTCCTTAGATGCATCAGCAGACTGATGTCCAGCAACATCAGACCCTTTACTCGGCTCAGCTCTGCTCCCTGAAGTCTGTCCCAAACATGATGTCACATGCACTTTGACCTTTCGGAGTGCGTCCCAGATGCGTCAAAGCATAGAGTGCTTCCTCTGCTCGACCTCGTACTGCCAGCGCCTATACTCCATGTCAGTTAAGTCATCAGAGAAAGCAGGTAAGTCATACTCTGAAGAATACTTTGGAATTACATGCTCTCTAGTAACTTCTGTAGCAACGCGTGAGGAGGATGGTTGTGAAGGCCCATGAAAAGGCATATCCTGACCCTCAGATTTGTGTGATGCGGGTTGGCGTGATGTACAGACTGGGTGGTTAAGTGCCTCAAGCTCGGCAATATCTAGGTGAGTGATATGTGGCTCGAATAACACATTGGAGCGGCTCATGACTGAAGTAACCTCTAGAGCTAGAAGCTAAGACCAATATGACTGGAAATCCCGAGCATAGTACCTCCACTTTGTCTTCTCAATCAAGTAGGTGAATTTCATCAGGGTGGTCGTATTCATGTAATGGATCTTCTCAATCACCTGCATGCTGGTGAGATTAATCCTGTGAAACCTGAAGATCGGAGTGAGGAGATTGCTTATCGTCTCCTTCTGAGGAGAATCTAGGGAACCTCTGAAACAACGCTTGGTGAGCATGTTAGCAAACAAAAACCCCTAGTTAATGTCGAGTGATGTGTGTAGAGGCAAAGGCATGTCACAGTAGAGGTCAGGCACAACAAGAGCGATAGCATGATAAACTATCGCCAGCTCAGGCTTTGTCGTTGCTCCTGACTCTTCCTTACCGAAGATGGTAGAGCCAATAATCTTAGCAAAGATCCGAACTGCAGGGTCCCTGATATAAGTGATCTTCGATTCTTGTCCTTGAAAACCTCCATCTGCTAAGACATGCCATAAGGCATTGTTAGGTGGGCTATCCTGAGAAGGCAACCGTCCCTCAGCTTCCTCTCTGAAACCATACAGCTTGCATATGTCTCTAATAGTTATCTTGTACACAGCTCCATTGTGAAAGCATGTGAAGATGGCAGCATAGACTGGAGCATGTGGATCAGCTGCAAGAAGAGCATCGCAAGATGCTAACAACTAACGGACCAGTTCCACATACAGCAGATGAACCCTATGCACCAATGTACCTAGTCTTATCCTCTCGATCATAGCATCAACATCAACCAGAATCCCAAGCTTGTCAAGAGTGGTAGGGCAAACAAACTTGATTGGAATGCGCTTTTTCCGCAGCAACTGATCATAGAAGATCCCATGGAACCCTTGCCAACATGCGTCTGTGTCTCTATCCTTGAATGCAGGATCAGATTTCCGTAAGGTAGGACCCAATTTGTTCCTGAGGTTGGTCTAAAAATGAGTGCACTCAGGTCTGGGCCATGGTGGGAGAGTCCAAAGATCTGAATTACAACTAGATGACTGTCCTGCTTCCATCGTTACCAATCTCCTAACCTTCTTGGTCAGTTTTCGTTCACCTACTCGAACCATATTCTGCAAAACGACCAAAGATCAGATATGTAAGCTTCATTATCAAACATTAAGAAATCCAAGATTTCAAGTTGGAAGTGAGATGACTAAAAATCTGATCGATTTAACCAATAAGCGACACAAGCAAACATCCAGCAATGCATTAATCAATCAATTATCAACTTAATCTCAAACATAAATTCCTAAAGTACTCTAATATTCTTCTTCAACTTAGTAAATTGATTTCTATGAAAATCCAACCAAAATCTGGGCAAGTGACATTCAAAACCTTCAAATAACAATGATAGATCATTGAATTTACACAATAAATCAAAAGGAAATCAAAATCCAAAACTTCTCAAATATTCCTCAAAAATGCGATCTGTAAATAGGAGTATGAATCATACCATTGCCAATCAGTGAAGAGGGTTGGATAACAAGAAAGAGGAGGAAAATTCAAGTGGAATAGACTCAAAAATCATTCAAAACCGTTAAGAAACGAGAAAGTTATGAGAAATGTAAGTTGTTGTGAAAAATCTCTAAAAATCGCCCAACAACAAAAATTTCCTTTTAATTTCGAACTTTTGATCTTTAAAAGCGTGCCTTTCTGTTTTAAAAGGTGTTTTAGCAAAACAGAAGACTTACCTGGTCCGTGGATCGATCAATCCATGCAATGATCAATCGATCACTAATGTTCCTAAATTTCCTTTTTATCGACGATCGATCGATCATGACGCCTGGTAGGTCGATCGTGTGATCGAGTGCATGATGCTGGAGTTTGATGATTGATTGATCATCCCCTTGATGGTCGAACAAGTGGTCGTGCACAAATTTCTTGAATCGATGATCAATTGATCGCACTTGTTGTGGTCGATCATGTGGTCGCGCGTATATTGTTGGTCCTTGATGATCAATCTCGTCCTGGATCGACCGATCTCTGTATCCTTATCACTTTCTCACCAAAAATAAAACAAACCAAAATTAAAAATTAAATAAAAACTAAAAATGATGAAAGCTAAAACTACATAATAATGGGTTGCCTCGTAGTCAACGCTTGTTTAAAGTCATTAGCTTGACCTTCATGCCAGTTTGATGGCAGATCGATCCTTGGATGGAACATTCACTCCCCTTGACAGTTTTTCATTGGTGATGAAATCTATTAAATGATCATCCTCTCTGTGGAATTTAGCTTCTGTATTGTCCAACAACACTGTAGTCCCATCACAGTGAAGGGTTCCGATGTTCCTAAGCCAAGTTTACCTGTAAAAACTTTAAGACAAAAGTTTCTAGACATAAACTCAGAATTTTCAATAGACTTGTTGTTAAGAATACATGTATCATCAAAATCGACTGAGTCTTCTTCTAGGTTGCGACAAACGTTTTACTCTTCATCTGATTCATACTCGAGTCCATTATGAGCCAAGTTTATTGAAACTGAAACCCCAGATTCTGAACCTGCTTTCTTGTCCTTAAAAGTTGTGATCATCCCTCAAAAATCACTAGTCGATGCTCTAATGGGATAAGAGACTTCTTTGTTCACATTCTCCAAGACTACCTTTTTGTTAGGAAAATCAATCTTAGTTTCCACAGTTTTTAGAAATGGTCTACAAAAAGTATTGGGACTGCTCCACCCTCCGCTATCTCTACCACAGTAAATATGTTGGAACCTTGCAGTTTCCAACAAGAAGAGTGAAGTCAACTAACCTCCCTCATGGGCACTTTGAGGTAGCGTCTCCAAAGGATATGGAGGAGTTATGTTCTTGCATCAACTCACTTCCCAATTTCTTCATTTTTCCAACAAGATGATACTTACACTTGCCCCAGTATCGTATAGTGCATCACTGAAAATCAAATTCCGTAGAATGCAAGGGATAATGAATTCTCTGATCCTCAAGCTTAGTAACCTCTCTTGGGAATGGAATAGGCAGTCTGTACTTCCCATCCTTGCTTGCCTCCTGCTCCGCATTGCAATCCTCAGCTTCATATTTGACAATATTGCAAGATTCTTTCGGGATTTTCTCTACTTTTCTCGGTAGAGCTCCCTGAGGTCTTCTCATAGCTTCATCAGTTTGAGCTACTTGACTGTCTAGCTTCTTCGGATGTACATAAACTGACTCAAACTTACTGTTCAAATCATTATACATGCTGTCTACCTTTGTGTTGAGCTCTCGTGTGGTTTTCTGTTGCTCGGTTGCAAGCTACTGGATCAAAGCCTTTATCTCATCATTTGAATTTCCTAAAGAGCTCAATGGAGCTTGCTGCTGCGATGTCTGCTGCTGATAAAGCTTGTAAGGTTTCTGCCAGTTGCTAGCTCTGGAGTTCTGGTTGTAAGGTTTTTGATTGTTCCATCTCTGACCAGAACTCTGTAAAAATGGCTTCCCTTGATAAGGTGATCCCTGAGGCATTACTGGAGCTAGAAATACTACGTCTTGGGGTTTCTCTATGTTCGTGCTCATGTAGGAAAGGTAGTTCGGATTTTGTTCCCTGTTTAGCCAGTTCACATAGTAAACTTCCCTCTGCTCGCCTGACATTTCTGAATCATCCTGAACTTGCACTACCTCTCTGCCGTCATCTAGCTGATGTACGCCATTTTGACTCCCTTGATTTGCTTTGATAAGTGTCGAGTTTCTCAGGAATTTCATCGATCCTCTGAATCTCCACGCTGTTGACCTTTCTTCCTCAGTCATACTGAGGACAATGACTACCAGAACTTGTAGCCTAGTTATCAATGAGGGTAAAAGCTTCATCCCTAGTGTTTGCCATGAAATCTTCATTGCTTGCAACATTCAAAAAATTCTTGTACTCACACTATATTCCACAGTAGAAGGTGTTTAGCAACTGCTCATCGGAATACCCATGGTGTGGACAGTCTCGTTGGTACTCCTTAAAACGCTCCCAAGCTTCATTCAAAGACTCATCAGAACTTTGCTGAAACACTGAAATTTTTCTTCTCAAGGTTGTCGTCTTCGATTTGTTGTAAACTGATTCAAGAAGGCAGCTCTAAATTCTTCCCATGTGGTGAGTGAACCTGTAGGCAAAGATCACAACCATCTTGAAGCTTTATCAGAAAGCGAATGGTAGAATGCCTTACAATTAACATAATCTGCAGGGACTCCATTCGAACTCGTTGTACTGCATATATCTTCAAAATTCTCAATATGATCCATCAGATTCTCTCTCGGAAGACCGTTGCAAACATATTGCTTCCCTAATTCAATCAGCTAAGGCTTGATCTATTCTGGTAATATGTATGAGAAGTATCCATATCACCAATAGCTCGTCGCTGAGGCTGCTCCTGCTGCCTCCTGAGCATAGCTAAATCTCTCTGCAACTGCTCAAACTTTTGATGCACATTTTGATTTCCCTGAATGTTGTTTTAAACTTCAAGATCTTCTGAAACCTGTTGGTTTTCACGATTAATTGCTCTTCCTCATCGGTTTTCTCTCTGATTCTAGCGAGTAGTTCGTTATCAAAACTTAGTAGGTGTTCCGATCCTTGACTTCTCCTAACCATAAACCTGAAAGAAAAAAAAAATAAAACACAAAAGAAAAACGTAAGTAAAAGAGTATAGACTAGAAATCGAATCTCAATAAAAAGGCAAAAAATTGGTTCTCTGGCAGCGGCGCCAAAAACTTGATGTCACAAAGTTTTAACCCTATGAATCTACTGCAAGTGCACAGAAATGTAGTAGTAGTACTTAGGGGTTGAATCCACGAAGAACCAAGTTTGCACTTTTGACTATTCAATTCTAATTCAAGCAAAAGTAATTTAAGTAAAAGACTAACAATTTAACAATTTTCAAATATAATTAAAATCATAAGGCATCGGGTATTCTTCAGGAAATAAGAATCAAATCAGGGAAAATATTCAAGAAGTCTTAAGCGTGATTCTTGACTTGAACATAAGGATCTAAAAAACTCATTGTCGTGGTATCTATTAGTTTATCTAACAACCTAGAGATCATAACTGTCGTTGGTTCTAGATTGCAAATAGGCCTTAACGAATTGGTTCAACTATCCACAATTAGTCCTAACAATCAATTATCGTTGGTTAAGTTTAATAGCTCATCTATACTAGTCCAAGAGTTTAGCAGGCGTTTGGAAAGTAAAGAACCTAAGATCACAGATTAGGTGATCAAGCTAATCTAAGCATCACACACAAGCATAGATGGAGAATTCCTAGTCATTGAATCCTATTTAATCCCCAATCATTGATTCCTAAACCCCTAAAAACCCTAAACCTAACAATGAAACTACTCAGACATGATTAAGGTAGAAACAAAAGACATGATGATAAAGAACATAAATCTTCTCAAAAGTATGGAGGAAATCTTCTCCCTGCTTACAAAGAATTCTCTCTGGCGTAATAGAACTTTCAATCTGTGTTCTCTAAAAAATAATAAAATTAATCCTAAAAATTGCAAGTATAAAATAGGAAAAATTAGGTTTTATTCCTCGCAGCTTCGAGGATTGACCGATCAATCGATCGATCATTGTTGAGCATTTGATCTCCCACATATCTCACTGAGGAGAGTGACCGGTCGATCGTAAGGTTGATAGCTAGATCAACATTCTTCTGCTGAAATTGCAGAACCTGCTCTGATTCGTCCCCAACCATGCTTTGTCGGTATAATCCGAATGAAACCTTTTTCACCTGAAAAGACTCTAAAATGCAGAAAAACATTCTGAAAACATGTGAAGTAATGAGCTCAAAACCAATAAAAATGAGGTATATCATCTACTCCTTGACTATGACATGTTGTGAGACTAGATGCATCTTCACTCTGTTTGTAAAACCACTTTCCTAGCTTCTCTCGTATGTACTCCAAAATGAATGTTATGGGAAATCCTCTTGATAGCTTATACGCGGTGTTGAAAGATTTTTTGATGTTGCTCGTCTGAATATTGTATTTGTCGTATGGGAAATGAACAGACCAGAACTTCGGGTCTGCGTCTACTAAGTATTGAGCAAGGGGTGGGGTTTATATGCTCCAACTCGTCCATGTATTGGTTAAAGTCATAACGAGTTTACAAATATCTCGCTGCTTTAACCAAATACAGAAGTTTTTTTCTTTTAAACTTGGTCACTATGTTACTTTGAAGGTGATTGTAACATATGTCCCGTGTTACCCATGGAAAAACTCTATTGCACACATTCTTTATACAGTTGTGCATGTTAGAAACTAGTACCAAAGGACATTGGTGTGGAAAACAAGTACCTAATATGGTTAGGAACCATTCCCATGAAGTGTCATTCTCAGTGTCTACAATACCAAATACCAATACGAATATCTAAAAGTTACCATCTTGTGTTGTTGCTACTAACAAAACTCCACCATACTTCCCAGTCAAATGGCATCCATCAACCACATTTAGTCATCTAAGAAAATGAAACCCCGCTATCGAGGCCCCAAACAAAATAAATAGATATTTATCATCAAGCTCAAGCTATGTAGCAGTTCCCAGATTCGCTTCTTGGATTTGATGCAAATAAAAGGGCAAGTTACCATAACAATCTTCTGCTGTCCCACGGATCAATTGTTGGGCGTTTATCAATGATCGTTATATACTAGTATACTCCAACCTCAGATCATAGATTTTCTTCATTGACTCTTCGATATTCTTTGGTGTGATTTTATCAATTGTTCCAAAAAAATCTAGAAATAATCTACCAATATGTTTATGCGATTGGTGTGTGAAGTGAGCATATTGATCTGCCATGAAACATGTATGCACGTTCACAAACTTTGTCAACCAAAATGTGTTCCTCGCATCTGTCACAATCGCTCTAACCTTCCATCTACAACCACAAACACAACATTTTGCCACAAAAAAATCTTTCGTGGACTTGTGTATATGGAAATTAAATTGCAATAGTATACTCCTCAATCGCAACGCTGATATCAACTCTTCTTTGCTAGATAAACTCCGACCAACATATATGTTTTGAGATTGTCATCTTGATCAATATAATTCTTGTTCCCAAGAAGTGTTTCATCTTCGTCTTTATCCTTTACTTTTCCATATTTACTATAATCTCCATCATCCATGTAAACTTTGGTTCACTACCAGACTTGTATTTCATGTCATCTTCCACTAGATCTTCGTCCCGATTTATGTCTTTGTATTGCTTGTCATCATGTTCTCATTCTTTGTCACAATTCTCTGCTTCACGTGCACTCTCTCAAAAACTATCAGCAACGCATAAAAGTACAAGATGCAGCTTACATAACTCAACCAAGCTTTAAACTTGTCTATCATTTGTGACGTGCATGGGAGGAGTATTAGGTCTCATTTCTTGCAACATTGAATCTGGGAGTGAATATTTTAACTCTACAATATCGGTTTCCATGTCCAGATTGTAATCATCTTGTAGCATTCCAAGAAGTTCACCATGTGTACACCCATCCTCTATTAATAACATTCTTCCTCCTTTGCAATTATCAACCTCAAAATCCCAATGAAAGCCTTTCATTACCAATTCTCCATAAACAACAGGTAACTAAACCATTTTCCTTTGAAACATTATATAAACAATATTAGTACCATAGGAGTAGCTTAGAGTATCGTACAAACCAAAATAAATCAATTTTTTAAACTGAACCTACGAAGACTTCAGGTGAAGTGTACATATTACAATCAAAGACTTTCGGTGAAGTCTACTTTACAATAGATTAGACATCATGTGAAATCTACAAAGACAAATAGCAGACTTCATCTGAAGTCTCCGCATGTTATTTTTGCATTTGACTAAATGTTGACTTTCCAGACGAAGTCTTCACCTGAAATTTACATTTTTGGAGGTTATATTTGCAATTACCCAGGATAAGGAATTTTATAAATAAACTTCACCTGAATTCTACTTTGTTTTGTCTGAAAATAGAAGTCTTCACATAATTTTGTAGACTTCACCATTAGTGTGCTCTATAATACAGATTTTACTTTTGCAATTGACTAAGTTTGACTTTTAATGTAGAATTCTCCAAGTGAAGTCTTCGAGAACGCAGACTTTAAGTGAAGTCTTCAACGTAAATGGAGAAGACTTGAGGAGAAGTCTACTTTATTTTATAAATAATTAATTTTTTATTAATTTCGCAGAAATCATTCGAACTGTCAGTTACTTGGTACTTAACGTAGAATTCACATCAAGTCTTTAGAATATAAGAAGACTTCATGTGAAGTCTGGGCTTTCACACAAATTTCCATTTTTTTTCTGTCAAATAAATGTAATGTTGGTCAACTTCAAAAATAACTCCTCTAAAAAATGTAGACTTCAGGGAAAGTATGCGTGTTTTTTGAAGATTTTACCTAAAGTCTAATCCTTTTTTTGGTTGAAATTTTTTTTGGTCGAAACACATAAAGTCTACTTAAAAGTCAAATTTCAGTGAGTTGCAAAACTGACTCAGATTTTAGTAGACTTCAGGTGAAGTCTTTGTTTAATTTTTCTTGTACCAAAACAAGAATGTGGAGACTTCACCTGAAGTCTACTCTCCAAATCCAAGCAATTGTCAAATACAAAATTAACCTCTCTGTTCACTTGCAGACTTCACATGAAATCTTCTCTCTGTAACTTTTTCAAAATATGCAAAAACTAGCTAGATTTGAGTTAGGGATAATATTTACCTTATTTAGATGCCTAAAATGTTGAAATTCACCGTTAATCATTACTTTTAGTTGCTAAATGCACTGTTAAATTAAAGTTTTAAGATTTTTGAAATGTCAAAATAAAAATTAGAGAAATTTATGGATAGAAATGAAGAGAGAATAGAAGATAATGTGGTTGAAGATTAGAAAAAAAAATAGCTCGAAATAGGATAGATCCATGAGCATTTAGAGCTTTGTTTTGGTTGGTAATAGTTATTGAAAAAATTGAAGAATATGACATTTGGGTAAATATTTAAGGTTAGATAAACATTTTGGTAATTTTAAATTTTGCTGATATATATTTTTGTAACAGGTAATTGCATTTTTGAAATTATCTGAAGAATCAAGGGTAATTTGAATAAAATTTTAGAAAGAAAAATTGATTGGTTATTCCATCCATTGACCAAAGTCAATGAGTTATTTTGTAAAGAATTTCTTGTTTTAAAGGTAAGTGATGATGAGGCACTCTAAGAAAGAGCAATATTTTACTTTATATATATATATATATATTGTTTTACTGAGAAACTCTTGATTTTGCAAACAAATCTAGTAAACCCTCAAACTTAATTAGAAATCCATTTATCATGGGTTAATAGTTTTTACATTGCTAACATCATCTATCTAAAGTCTAAATTCTCACCAATGCATATGTACTACACCAAAATTTGATTATTGATCATGTTTTCTCTCTATAATACTCATTGCAAAAAGTACAAGTCATATTAGAAACGCAAGAAAAAAATGGTAAGTCAATTGTTCTGAAGTCTCTTCTAGTACTATCATAAATGAATCTTCCAACCTAATTACCGTCCATGGAGAATTCTATACGTTTTGATACAAGCCTCAAAGGTGTGTCTCTAAGATTGGTGACAGTGGATTCTCGTAAAGGGGAACGCATGTACTTCCTTTAAAAAGATGGTGAATGCGACAGAATTGGGTGGAATAAAGAGCAATCCACAAGAAGAATTGTAGGCTTCTCACTCGAACACCTCTTGATCAAAGGGAATTTTCTCAAGATCTAGACATGCGGTTGAAGCTTTAGACAAGCGGGTAGGGCTTTCTTCTAAGTTGTAAGAAAAACATTCGTCTCTTTATTGATAAGCAAAAAGTTAAAGTTACACGGCTGCAAGGAGACCTTATAAATGGTTCTATCAGCTAGCTTTAAAGCCGACGCAACTCAAAGGAAAGCAAACAAAAGATGGGTCGCAGGCCATTAACAAACAATAAACAAAAGCAAACAACTAAAATTTAATGTGTGGCCTTGCTTCACAAGTTGAAGCCTCGGTCCACTTTATTTACAAAAGGCCTAGAGGACTCTAAGACTCTCTATTCTAAGGTGTTGGAGCCGATGGGCTTGGTGGACCTGCAAAGACATTTAAATGAATTATAAAACATACATTGTTGAATCGGATAAGAGGCCAAACCTTGTTGGTTGCTTCTAACTCAAGTCTTGATGATTCTTGGCTCTCTTAATCAGGTTCTTGAATGTCTTGGTCTTTTTCTTGACGTGTGGCTTGGTCTTGGCTTGAATCCTTGATCTTCTCCGCACTTCTTGAAAAGACTTCTATGTGGCTTTTGTCGATCTTGGTGTGGTCTGGTGTATGAATATTCTTTACCTTGCTCACAGATACAACTTCTCCTAGTTGATGTCCTTATCATGTTTGTTGCTGAGAAGTACATTATGGTTTTCTCATGTCTAATTATTTAATAGGTATGTGCATTGAGAGATCATGTGGTGTAGACTCCATTAAATCCTTCCACCAAATAACTAATCAACCTTTAAATTATTCCCACTAAAACCAAGAACTCCAATTCACATTTTTTCATCGGGAACTGGACAGTCACGTTGACATATTCTTACTTTAATAGTACTAGTTTTGCACCGACGGATAGGCGGGACAATATTAGTAAATAAATTGATTTGATATCTTATTTTTAAACTCTTAAAAAATAGTTATGTAATATTCAACTTTTAAAATAAGTTGGTTATTAAAGTTTAATAATGTTAAAACATATTTTTACTAATTATATGAATGTGAGTGTTTAATTTGATATTAATTTATCTTATTTAAATTTTCAAATAGTTACACGTTATTTGGTCATTTTTAAAAAAATTAAATAATTATGTTTGAAGTTTATAAACATTTTCTATCTATACTACAAAATATCTTTTATATTTTTTTATTATAATATAAGTTGAAATTTGTTTTGCCCCGTACTTTGGTAGGAATTATAATTTAGTTAGTAAATAAAGTTAAACTTTGTGCCTTTTTTATACTTTACACAAATTCGATCATTTTATTTTGAATAAACTTATACATCATGATCATCTACTTAATTTATAAATTCAACATGTAGATCTCTTATCCTTTTCTACAACGTTATTTAGTTTTGCTTCATCACAATCTTACACACTCTATCTCCAATCTTCAGAGTTTGATATCATTAAAATGACATATATGTAGAAAGACATTAATTCACTTCCAATAATAACTTTTATATACATACGTTTTTTTTAAGTTTTTATTATTTAGTTATGTTATTTTTTTATAATTTTGTGATGATGCTTACTAATAAAATGATTTAAGTGGGAGTTTTGTTGCTATGTGGCAGCTGCGGTCTCCGGAGAGATATACTCTCTTATTATATATATAATTGGAAAATTTTCATGAAAACAAATTTTCTGTTTTATCCTTAATAAAATAGAAAACTCCCCAATGTAGTGAAAAAAGAGAAGTTTCTTGCATTAGTGGCTGAATGTCAATTTTACTATTTTTTCATTTGAATTTAAATTTTGATAGTCCCGTTTTTCTCCTATTAGTTTATTAGAGATTTGAAAAATTGGATAATGATTAGATTTTATTGATCCAATTGTTGACAAAAAAATAATATAGTAGAAAGGGCAAACCTTTCATCAAATTGATGTCGCAATAAGCTTTGTTTGGTTTGTCTCCTACTTAGTAACCTGAATCGTCTGACCATGCTCTTAGTTAATGCTAAGCACACGATGTCCCCATTTCATTATCGAAGAATGGCTTTTGGTTGACAAAAGCTGAAGAGACAATTAATTGATAATTACAGATATCACTTGAAGAATGGCTCTCTGTTTGTTTATGTGACTTGTCACGAATTTTGGATATTCATATAGGAATAGTACACACAACTTAAAATTCAATGTTTAATATGTAAATAATTGACCAAGCTTTTTTCAATATAGTAATTAAGATGATGTAATTATTGATTCTGACATTAGAGGTTCGAACCCCTCCTCACTACTTGTGGATTAATTAGAAAGAGTTTTAGAGGTGATATTTGAACTTTTTGTTATGTAGTGGAGTTGTTGTTCTTCAAGTGTTTTGGAAAAAGAAAAGTTGTAAATAATTGATATACACCAATAGTATTAAATCACATGCATCTTATTACTCCAATAAGAAGGTTAACAAATCAATAAGTGCTTAGTGTACATGTGGTATAACTGAGATAAAAAGAAATCAATAAATGCCATGAGAGTTGGATCCAATGGTGGAAGTTGCAAGCATCTATAGTAGTAAATGATGTGTAGTACTAGTGGACCTAAAAATTTACAGCGAGACTCCAATTAAACAGGCCACGCAGGTAATCCCCATTTTGCCCTTGTTGTGCACTACATAGCCAAACACTCACAACGCTCATCTAAGCTCGCAATCACATCCTTGTTTTTGATCCATCTTTTCAGTGACAATGAGTAACATAGAACCATCCTCTAGTGATGTACAAGCGGCGAGCAAAGCAAAGAAGGAGAAGAAAAAAACTATGAAGAAGGAATCAGTTTCATTGATAGGTTTGTTTAGTGCAGCTGATAAACTTGATTGCTTTCTCATGTTCCTTGGCGGTTTAGGTACATGCATTCATGGTGGTACGCTTCCGCTCTTCTTCGTTTTCTTCGGAGATATGCTAGATTCTCTTGGGAATCTTTCTACAGATTCTAAAGCCATATCTTCCCGAGTTTCACAGGTTTTTTTCAGAAACGGCTTCTCTCTTGATATTTGGTCATAAGTTTATAACAATACGGTATTTTGTCTTTTCTAGAATGCTCTGTACTTGGTCTACTTAGGATTGGTTAATCTGGTATCAGCCTGGATCGGTACTTTTCTATCTACATTCATCTGTTTTAGAATGTTTTCATGGTTTTAATTAGTTGGAATGGTTTTTTGACCCAAAAAAATAAAATAAAATAAAATAAAAAGTTAGTTGGAATGGTTTAATGGCAGGAGTTGCTTGTTGGATGCAAACAGGAGAAAGACAAACAGCGAGATTGCGTATCTATTATCTCAAATCTATCTTAGCAAAAGACATTACTTTCTTCGATACAGAAGCTAGAGATTCAAACTTCATTTTCCACATCTCAAGCGACGCCATCTTGGTTCAAGATGCAATTGGCGATAAGGTATTCTTTCTAATGTATGAGATTATTTTAAGGACGAGACAAAACAAATCTGATAAAAGGTTTTGTTTTGTTTTGTTCCGTTTCAGACAGGCCATGTTTTGCGGTACCTATGTCAGTTCATTGCCGGATTTGTCATCGGTTTTCTGTCGGTATGGCAACTAACGTTGCTCACATTAGGAGTCGTTCCACTGATAGCTGTTGCAGGTGGAGGGTATGCTATAGTCATGTCCACTATCTC
Organism: Lepidium aucheri; assembly: GCA_900406435.1. NCBI lineage: Eukaryota > Viridiplantae > Streptophyta > Magnoliopsida > Brassicales > Brassicaceae > Lepidium > Lepidium aucheri. The sequence goes on along the minus strand of OVBA01002482.1, from coordinate 10,610 downwards.
AGAGAAGAGTGAAGCTGCTTATGCCGATGCAGGAAACGTTGCAGAAGAGGTTCGTTTTAAAAACCTAATATATGTGTTACGTGTAAAACAAGTATTTACAAAAAAAACTTTTGAAAAAAACATAGTATTGTTAAAAATACTTTTCAATCTTAACAGAAACAATTTTGCAAAAAGTAAAGGTTCGTAACACTTGAGTGTATTCTAACATAATCCACTATGTTACTTCAGGTCATATCACAAGTGAGAACAGTGTACGCATTTGTGGGAGAAGAGAAAGCTGTAAAATCTTACTCAAGTTCTCTCAATAAAGCTCTAAAACTCAGTCAGAAAAGCGGTCTGGCCAAAGGATTGGGGGTTGGATTAACATATAGCCTCTTGTTTTGTGCTTGGGCTTTTCTTTTTTGGTATGCAAGTCTTCTTGTACGCCATGGTAAAATCAATGGCGCTAAAGCCTTCACAACCATCCTTAATGTCATATACAGCGGATTGTAAGTTTAAGCAATCCTTGACTTTTTGCCTGACATATCATTAAATCGCATCATATAAATTTTTCGTTACATCTTTAGCTCGTTAGGTCAAGCCGCGCCTAGCTTATCTGCAATTGCCAAAGGCAGAATTGCTGCTGCAAATATTTTAAGAATGATTGGGAACAAAAATCTTGAAAGTTTTGAGGGATCGGACGACGGAACAACATTGCAGAACGTATCTGGAAGGATTGATTTTCATCGAGTGTCTTTTGCATATCCTTCGAGACCAAACATAGTTTTTGAGAATCTTAGTTTTACAATACCTTCAGGCAAGACTTTTGCATTTGTCGGTCCAAGTGGTTCAGGGAAAAGCACAATCATATCAATGGTTCAACGTTTCTATGAACCCAACTCAGGGGAAATTCTTTTAGATGGGAGTGATATCAAGAGCCTAAAGCTGAGATGGTTGAGAGAACAGATGGGATTAGTGAGTCAAGAACCAGCATTGTTCGCTACGACCATAGCTTCCAACATTCTTCTCGGTAAAGGAAATGCAAATACGGATCAGATCATTGAAGCTGCTAAAGCAGCCAATGCAGATTCTTTCATTAAATCATTACCTCAAGGTTACAATACTCAGGTAAAGTTCCTGAATTTGCAATAATCATCTTTTCATTTCTCTTTATTTCTTATATGTCAAACCATTCTACAAATAGGTTGGAGAAGGAGGAACTCAGCTCTCAGGAGGACAAAAACAGAGGATTGCAATTGCTAGAGCAGTTCTAAGGAATCCAAAGATACTACTTTTAGATGAAGCAACGAGCGCTCTTGATGCTGAATCAGAGAAGATTGTTCAGCAAGCACTTGACAATATCATGGAAAAAAGAACAACTATTGTTGTTGCACATAGACTGTCCACCATTCGAAATGTTGACAAGATTGTTGTACTGAGAGATGGTCAGGTTATGGAAACAGGAAGCCACTCAGAACTGATTTCCAGAGGAGGAGATTACGCGACTATGGTTAATTGTCAAGACACAGAACCTCAAGAAAACTCGAGCTCAATTCTGTCTGAATCTTGTAGATCTCAAGCTAGATCTTTTAGTTCAAGAGGAGCTTTTAGCTCCAGAAGGACTTCAAGCTTCAGGGAAGATGACGAGAAGACTGAAAAAGGTTCTAATGGTGAAGATTTAAGCTCATCTTCAATGATATGGGAACTGATAAAGCTAAATGCTCCTGAATGGCCGTATGCATTACTTGGCTCAATTGGTGCAGTTTTTGCTGGATCATTACCAGCATTTTTCTCAATGGGAATTGCTTATGTGTTAACCACGTTTTATTCGCCTTTTCCTAGTCTGATCAAACGTGAAGTCGAAAAGGTAGCTACTGTTTACGTCGGAGTTGGAATTATAACAGCACCTATATATCTTCTTCAACATTACTTCTATACACTTATGGGAGAGCGTCTTACTTCTCGGGTTCGCTTATCATTGTTCTCAGGTAACCACAAACAATATAAACATCTTGCTTTTGCGATCGACTCAATTTTGGAATGTTAATATATATCTTTACAACAATTGCAGCGATTCTTTCCAATGAGATTGGGTGGTTTGATCTGGGTGAGAACAGCACTGGCTCACTCACTTCAATCTTAGCTGCTGATGCAACTTTGGTGAGGAGTGCTCTTGCGGATCGCCTCTCAACAATAGTCCAAAACCTTTCTCTCACAATCACAGCATTTGCACTTGCATTTTACTACAGTTGGCGTGTTGCAGCTGTTGTAACTGCTTGTTTCCCTCTACTCATTGCGGCTTCACTTACCGAGGTAACTTAAAATGAAAGACTCTCTCAACCATATACTATATTTTGACACTACCTTGAACTTTACATCATGCAGCAACTATTTCTAAAAGGCTTTGGAGGAGACTACACAACGGCTTACGCTAGAGCAACTTCATTAGCACGTGAAGCGGTTGCAAATATAAGAACAGTCACAGCGTTTGGTGCTGAAAAACAAATCTCGGAACAGTTTACTCGTGAGCTAAGCAAACCCACCAAGAATGCCTTAATCAGAGGTCATATCTCTGGACTGGGATACGGTTTGTCTCAGTTACTCGCTTACTGTTCCTATGCACTTGGTCTTTGGTACATCTCAGTTTTAATCAAGCGCAATGAGACGAATTTTGCGTATAGTATCAAATCTTTCATGGTATTACTCGTTACGGCTTACTCGGTGGCGGAAACAGTTGCTTTGACCCCTGATATCGTGAAGGGCACGCAAGTACTCAGATCGGTCTTTAGGGTTTTACACAGAGAGACTCAGATCCCTCCAGACCAACCGAACTCAAGATCGGTGTCTCATATCAAAGGAGATATAGAGTTTCGAAACATGAGCTTTGCGTATCCCACGAGACCCGAAATCGCTGTTTTTCATAATCTAATCCTCCGAGTTTCAGCCGGGCAAAGTCTTGCAGTTGTGGGACCTAGTGGTTCGGGAAAGAGCACGGTGATCGGACTGATCATGAGATTCTACGATCCTAGCAGTGGAAATATCTGTATCGATGGGCAGGATATAAAAACACTAAACCTACGTAGTTTGCGCAAAAAGATAGCATTAGTCCAGCAAGAACCGGCTCTGTTTTCAACATCCATATATGAAAACATCAAGTACGGGAACGAGCACGCGTCAGAGGCAGAGATCATAGAAGCGGCAAAAGCTGCGAACGCGCACGAGTTCATAATTAAGATGGAAGAAGGGTATAAGACGCACGTGGGTGATAAGGGAGTGCAGTTATCAGGTGGTCAGAAACAGAGAGTGGCTATAGCAAGGGCAGTTTTGAAGGATCCTTCAGTGCTTCTGCTTGATGAGGCAACGAGTGCGTTGGACACAAGCTCGGAGAATCTGGTCCAAGAGGCACTAGAAAAGCTAATGAAGGGACGAACCACAGTACTGGTGGCTCATAGGCTTTCGACCATAAGAAAAGCAGACACGATCGTTGTCTTGCACAAAGGAAGAGTTGTGGAGAAGGGAAGTCACACAGAACTTGTTTCCATATCTGATGGGTTTTATAAGCAACTAACGAGTCTTCAAGAACTGGTGTGACCTAAGATCGGAAGGCTATAGTTGCTCATAATATTTCAAAACTTATACTACTATTAAGCATACGATAAACAGACAATAGGCAACAAAAAAGCGTATATTACAATTAGCATAAAATATTTTGGATTCAAAACATTAAGATGTATAATGTTAAACAAAGAAAAGATATTATATAAAAGAAAAAAGCATAATCTCGTTGTATTCAAAACAGCGATAGTTATCAAAGTCTATAGAGTGTTCACGCTTTTAAAACACTGAAAAACACACACATACATACAACACGAGTCTCCTTTATGAGCGTGAGTTCCGACAGACATGGCATGAACCATGATCTTGAGCCACGCATCGATACATTCGACGTGGAAGCAGTGATCACATTCTTGTATGAGTCGTGCAGTCTCTTTACTAGCATATTCTGATAAACAAATGGGACAAATGATACCATTAGTACCCGGAAACCTTCTACTTTCTCCCAACTCCACTTTCTTGTATGACTCTATCGTTGACTGGTCAAGACCTGTTGTGCCCACAACTCCTCTTGGTTGTTGTGCTATGGCTCTGGCTGCAATACCCGCATTTTGTCTTCTCTGAACGGCAAACCTCTCGGATTTGTAAATACGATAGCAATACAGATGACGAAGACAGTGAGCCCTCCGATTAAACAAAAGGTTATAGTTAGTACTCGTGATCTACTGCTTACATGACCTGTTCAATAACGTTTCAAGAGGTTGTTTAAACAGTCAAAGTAGAATGTTTGAATTAATGTGGATTTTAGTGACTCGGATTGTGTTATTAATAGATCAATTCATCACTGCCAAATATAATATCTGTTACTAGGATTATACTGTTGCATAAACTTCAATAACTTAAAGTCCAAGTAATCTTTAAACAGGAAGTTGAAGATAAGATAGATTTAAGAGATATATAATTCTGCTAGAAAAAGGTTTAGACTGAGATATCAAAGGATCGATGTCTCTATAAAAGGTGATTGATCGAGTTTGTGATCAACACAAGAAAACATACGATTGAAAGTGTAATTGGTTAGTTTGAGCTAAGTTTCTAATCGATACAAAAAGAGTTATTCTTTGATATAAAGAATCTTGTTTGATACTTTATTTGGTATCAGAACAAAGGTTTAATTTTGTGTCAAAAAAAATTGAAATTAAATTAAGAGATCTCGAGCCATGGGAGACGAAGTAAAACCGGTAAAGAAAGATCAAGTACCATCATTGGTGATGTGTCCAATGTTAAATTCGAACAAATTATCAAGTCTAGGCGATGAAGATGAAGGTGCTTCTTCAAGTGTACAAAGTTTGGGACGTAGTTGATTCATGTTCAAGTATCAAAGAGAAAACTCACTTAGCCACTCCTTTATTGTTCCAATCAATTCCAGAAAGCTTGATCCTTCAGGTCGAAGAGCAAGATTCACCAAATGGTATTTGGGAAGCAATAAAATCAAAAAATATTGGTGCAGAATGAGTAAAAGAAGCGAGGCTTCAAACTCTCATGTCCGAGTTTGAAAGAATCCGAATGAAAGTCTCGGAGAACATAGATGATTTTGCTAGAAGGATGTCTGAGGTAGCTTTGAAATTATCAGCTTTAGGCAAAGTAATTGTGGAATCAAATTTGGTTAAGAAATTTCTCAATGGATTGCAGGAGTAAATATATTCATATCATAGCTTCTCTAGAGCAGGTTTTAGACTTAAACAAAACTGGATATGAAGATATTGTTGGACGTCTAAAAGCTTACAAAGAGAGAATTGTCGAGGAAGAAGAAACACAAAGCAACCTGCTTTACTCAAACACTGAATCTAGAGGACAAACTCGTGGTAAAGGAAGGGGACGAGGAGGTTCTAACACACAAGAATGAAACAAAAAAAAGAAAGACAGATCCAATATAATCTGTTTTCGTTGTGACAAGAAGGATCACTTTGCTTCGGTTTTTCCACAAAGAAAAAAGAAAATAGAAGAGATGAATAAAGTAGAGGACGATGATGTTGATTCTGAAACAGAGAATACTGATGAGCCTTTGTTTATGCACGAGATCATATTGCTCAACGAAGAGAAAGTATTGCCTAAAAAAAAGAAAATAAAAGGAAAGAAGATGGAGTGTGGTATCTAGATAATGGTGCAAACAACCACATGACTGGAGAAAGAACCTTCTTCTCTGAGTTGAATCTAAAAGTAAAGGGAAGAGTCAAGTTTGGAGATGATTCTTGTGTTAACATTGAAGGGAAAGGGTCAATACTTTTCGAAGCTAAAACAGGAAAACAAAAGTTAATGAGAAACATCTATTACATACTATAGCTCAAAAGCAATATTCTGAGTCAAGGACAAACTACAGAAGAAGGTTGTGAAGTAATAATGAAGGAAGATTACTTGACTTTGAAGGTTGTGAAGTGCTTGACTTGGTCATTTAAGCTTTAAAACCATCAAAGACATGTCAAAGAAACAGATAGTTTACGGATTACCTCATTTAAAAGGAGAAAAAAATATGTGTGATTCCTATCTTGTAGGAAAACACGCTCGAAATAGTTTTCATAAAGCAAGCACGTTTCGAGCATCTAGAGTTCTTGAGCTTCTTCACGCTGATCTTTGTGGACTGATTTCTCCATCAACTCCTGCACAAAATAGATATGTTTTTGTCATAATTGATGATCATACAAGGTACATATGCATAATTCTACTAAAAGAGAAAAGTGAAACACTTAAACGTTTCAAGGATTTCAAGACTTTGGTAGAAAAGGATTTGGAGAAATCTATATTGACATTAAGAACTGATAGAGGTGGGGAATTCACATTAAATAATTTCACAAGTATTGCAAAGAGAATGTAATCAAGAGGCAAGTAACAGCATCATATACATCTCAACAAAACAGTGTGGTGGAATGTAGGAATCGCACCCTAATGGAGATGACTAGGAGTCTTCTTAAGGCAATAAAAATTCTGAACTTCTTGTGGAGAGAAGGAGTAAGACACTCAATTGCTAAACCGTGTAACCACAAGAGCACTTCAAGATCAGACTCTTTACGAATGCTTGAAAACCAGGAAGCCTAATCTAAGTCATCTAAGATTCTTTGGGTGTTTAGCATATGCAAAGACAGAGAAAGTGAACCTATAGAAGTTAGATGATCGTTCACAACCCTTGTGCATCTTGGAGTTGAGCCTGGAACAAAATCTTACCGACTTTACAATCCTACAACAAGGAAAGTAAATCTTAGCAGAGATGTAAGCTTTAATGAAAAGGCTACCTGGGATTGGAAGGGAGTACGAGAAGAAACAGAAGAAAGTTTTGGTATGTTTTAGATGGTTTGGAATGAGGTTCATGACAACGGTTCTGGCTCTTATGTTCCGAAAAATCATCAAGATAACGAATCAAACTCAGACATGTCCTTATGTTCATATGAAGAAACTGAAACAAAGGAAATAGAAGGACAAAACACTGAAACAACACACGAATCCGCACAACAACTGAGAAGATCCATACGACAAACGCATCAACCTTCACACTTGAGTGACTACGTTCTGGTTGCCTATGTTGAGTGTGAGAAGCTCCTTTTGACACTCAACAATGAACCAATGAACTACAACGAGGCAAAGAACTCTATTGAATGGACTAATGCACGTCAAGAAGAGATAAAATCCATCAACAAAAACAATTAATGGACCATTGTTGATAAACCATATCGTGTAAAGGTTATAGGATTGAAATGGATTTTTTAAATCAAGAGAAACGTAGATGGTACTATCAATAAGTTCAAAACTCGACTAGTTGCAAAAGGATATGCACAACAATTAGGAATCGACTTTGATGAGGTGTTTGCTCCGGTAGCTCGCTTAGAAACAATAAGATTACTCATTGGTTTAGCAGCAACAAATGAATGGGAAATACATCATTTGGATGTAAAGACTGTGTTTCTACTTGGGGAGTTGAACAAAGAGGTTTATGTTTCTCAGCCATAAGGGTTTGAAAAGAAGAGAGAAGAGTATAAATTTTTCAAACTTTCTAAGGCACTTTACGGTTTAAGACAAGCACCTCGAGCTTGGAATTAGAAACTTGATCAAATATTGAAGGGACTACGATTTGAAAGGTGTTCGAAAGAAAACTCAGTTTATCGGAGAAAAGAAGGAGCCAATCTTTTAATTGTGGCAGTCTATGTAGACGATCTCTTTGTGATAGGAAATAAGGTTAAGATCATCAATGACTTCAAAACAAACATGTCTACGAAATTTGACTTGTCTGATCTCAGAAAGTTTACCTATTACCTCGGAATAGAAGTTCAACAAACAGAACAATAAATTGAGATCAAGCTAGAGGCTTATGCTTAAAAGATGTTGCAAGAAGTTGGATTAGAAAACAGTAATTCAACACATATACCAATGGAGTTTGGATTAAAACTTTCTAAATCTAATGAATAAGAACCAGAGATTGATGCAACTTTATACCGAAGAAGAATTGGGTGCTTAGATATCTCTTACACACAAGACCAGATCTAGCATTCTCAGTAGGTGTACTAAGTAGATACATGCAGAAACCGAGAGAGTCACATGGGAAAGCTTTAAAACAGATCATGAGATATTTACAAGGAACTATTGGATACGGTTTGAAGTATAAGAAGGGAGGTTCAATCGCAATCTCAGGATACAGCAACAGCAACCATTGCATTGACACTGATGATGGACGGAGCACTACAGGCCACGTTTCTACTTTGGAGAGTCTCCGATAACTTGGTGTTCACAGAAAATGAACACTATTGCAATATCATCATGCGAAGCTGAGTTCATGGCTGCCACAGAAGCTTCAAAGCAAGCCTTTCGGTTGCAGGAAATAATGAGTGAGATCACAGGAGATGAGTGTTCAACAATAGAAATTCGAATTGACAATAAATCTGCAATTGAGCTCACCAAGAACCCAGTTTTTCATGGCCGATCAAAGCATATACACAAACGTTATCACTTTATCAGAGAGTGCATTGAAAACGGTCATGTCACTGTGAAACATATACTCGGAGAAGAACAACGAGCGGATATATTAACAAAGGCCCATGCAAGAATCAAGTTCAGGCAAATGAGAAGTCTAATAGGAGTTCAAAACATTTCGAAGAAGAACTTGAAGCTTAAAAGGGAGAATGTTGGATAAGCTTCAATAGCTTAAGCCCAAGTAATCTTTAGAAAGGAAATTAAAAATAAGATAGGCTTGATTAGATTCTTGATAGATTTAAGAGATATATAATTCTGTTAGGAAAAGGTTTAGATTGAGATATCAAAGGATCGATGTCTCTATAAAAGGTGATTGATCGAGTTTGTGATCAACACAAGAAAACACACGATTGAAAGTGTAACTGGTTAGTTTTGAGCTAAATTTCTAATCAATACAAAGAGAGTTATTCTTTGATACAGGGAGTCTTGTTTGATACTTTATATTCTAAAAACCTAAACCCTGGATTTGAAGTTTTCAACCAAATTTCTTTGGCCTTGAGCAGAATGGAGTATTCTTCGATTATAAGGAAAGAAAAAGAAGAGAAAGCAATCAAAATCGTACGAGGTTGATCATCAAAGCATTTGAATTCGAGGGAGGCCTTGTTTTTGAAACCACATCTCAAATCATTTATTTCACGACCTCTGCAATTTGGCAAGTTCCATTCCAACAAGAAATTTACATAGTTGATCACGTTAGAGAATGTTTTCTCTTCAGATGGCACATCTTTATATATCATATTAACCGGAACTGAGATTCCCTTCACTATCTGACAAGTATTAAAAGCAAGAGCTTCTTCTCTTAAGAAATATAATTCATATGTACGAACATTTTTTATGAATACGTAAGTAATAACGAGAACCAAAAGAGTAATAGAAATAATATTTCTATTATTAATGAATCACACAACTGTCATTACATAATGGTTTACAATTGTTTTATAGTAGTATGATATAAGTCGACACGAACAAAAAGTGTATCTCTTCAACTCATGTCCAGACAGTAGAAACAATTATAAATTTTCCTAACCGATACACTCCTTGACTAACGATCTGACTTGTAACTAGCTTTAATTAATTACAAACATAACAATTTATACTAATACATATAATATAATGTTAAAAAATCAATTATAATCAACAACAAGAAGGGGCATCAATTTTTACAGATTTAGATTTGACGTGGCGAAGAAGGAATGTGAAGAATTGCTTAGGTGACGTATGGCCATCACAGACCAAGACAGCGTCAGGACCTCATTAGGATAGGTCAAGAAAGTGTAGTAGACACTAAAGCCATAAGAGAAAGGAGATCCGGAAGTACTGAAGGTTAAAAGCCTTTTCACCAAACAGTTATCAGGGTCGCTGACAGAAATCTGCTGCTTCAAGTAGTTGAGACCATCTCCATCGGTCCAATTTTAATTGCAGGTTCCAAAAAAATAAAATAATATTATTTTTATAAAAAATTACTTTGTATTTAAATTTTTATTTTAAAAAATAAATTTATTCAATTATATGCATACACGTAAGAGTGAGGGGTTCTTGTTTAAGAACCGGAGCTTCTTATTTTTGTTCTTTAAGAACCTCAGCTTTCTCTCTCTCTTACTTTTTCTATTTTTTTATTATTTTTTATTTTAAGACCCTGTATTAGGGAGATGGTCTGACATCCTCGACAAAAAATGCTCCGGATATTGGAAGCGGGAAAACGGCCGAAACCTATATAAACTTTTGCCGTCGTGTCAATTCGTACATGAACTTGTGTGTCAGATTTAAATTTAAGTTTATTGATAAAAATTGTAAATTTCATACCCGAACTATTATTTTTCGGCCAAAATCAATGTTGACCGTTATCTCCGTTAATCAACCGTTAACGTGACATGTGTATGGCTGAACACGTGACNCAACCGTTAACGTGACATGTGTATGGCTGAACACGTGACACGTGTACGGTCAAATAAATTTTATTAAAATAAAATCAAAATAAATCAAAATAAATCAAAATAAATTATAATAAATTGTAATAAATTAAAATAAATTATTTTAAATTAAAAATAAATTAAAATAAATTA
>OVBA01002481.1:187-34080 GCA_900406435.1 Lepidium aucheri | reverse complement strand
AAAGAGAGAGTCTTTATAATTGTCTTGTGTTCTTTCGAATTGATCCAATAATTTGACTAACAATGATACTGATTTGGTGTGGTCAACACAAAGTTCGTATTTTTGGAATGAAAAGAAGTTTGTATTTCATTTGGCAAACACTAGTAAGTTTGGTATTAAATTGACTTTTTTCTCTTTTTCTCTTTTTCTTTCTATCTAGTTTTGATAATAGATGATTTTAGCTTTCTCGTCACGTAAGCATTGACTTGATATTATGTTCATGTGAATACTATTCCAACATATAATTTTGTAGCACAATATATAAATTATAAAACTGAGGTCAAAATGTAAGAGATTCTATATATTTAAAACATATACTAATCATTGTAATATTTAAAAAAATCTTACCAACTAAAGCATGAACATTAAATTTTCGTTATATTTTTTATTTAACTAATCTTGTATTACCAATTGTATTTTGCCTTGTTTGGCTCGATTTATATAAATATATTCGAACCCGAATTTGATTTATACCGAACTGAATCATATCCAAAAAATAAAAATACTTGAACAAGTTTTTAATCAAACAAACTAAAATATTGAGTTAGAGGAACTGAATCCAACAAAAAACCATAAATGAATGCAAAAACAAAATCAGAGAGAGAACGAAAGTTATTGCTCTGATACCATATTAAGAACTCAAAATATATGAGAGTTTGTGTTAATTTATTAATGATGTAAACTGTACAATATATAGTGTGTACAATAGCTTAGAAAGCTTCTAGAATAAACTTTAGCCTATTTTCAAGGACGATTATGAACCATAGATTAAATTTTATCCTAAAATTCATAACACGGTCTGAAAATTCTACCGCTTTAATATATAAGATGTAATAATATAAATAAATAATTTGATAATATGTTTTTTTGGCAATAACTTGATAATATGTTTAGTAGTTATTATTGTTTTTTGTCATGTAATAATTGCATTGACAAGACTTGATCCATAGCCTTTGTTCTCTAATTATAGCATGGTGCAATTTAAATTCACCAGACAAACCAACTAGACCACCTGTTTTTTGGTGTAATTATTATTATTTAGTTTCGATTAAAATGGTATATTTGAATAAGAGAAAATGGTCAATTTAATACCAAATTTACCAGTTTTTGCCAAATTAAGTACGAACTTCTTCTCACTCCAAAAAATTTAATGCGTTGACTATGCCAAATCAGTATCGATGTTAGTCAAATCACCAACGACGTTTAACGTCAATTAAGTTTGTACGGTACTGATTTGGCGTGATAAACGTAAAATTCATATTTTTTTGGAGTGAGAAGAAGTTCGTATATAATTTGACAAAAACAGGTAAGTTTGGTATTAAATTGACCGTTTTTCTATTTTTTTTAATCTTTTTGTAATTAATGTGAGAGGTAAAAATGATATATCTTTTGATATTTTATTTTCTTAACTATATTGTTTTGAACTAGAATGTTAATTAGGGTTGAAAATCTGCACGTTACTCCTAACCTCGGGTATATTCTTTAGTGACTTACATGACCATATGTTTAGAGTTACCCTAAAAATTTCAGTTTTTTAATTCTTTTTTTTTTGTTAAAAAAATTGGCTCTTTTAAAAGAAACTCATCTTGTGACTGATGAGTCTATGATCTTAGAAGATAAGGAGAGTTAGGAGCACCAACAACTCTTATAGTGTTGATGGCTATGATTTAAGAAAGATTATTTTAATTAGGAAAAAAACATTAACGATGGAATGAATGTTTTCTTTTTTCAACTAACTGATGGAATTGATATTCAATCTAACATTGTACAAAGAGCCAAATATTCCTTAAACCACTTTAGGCCTACCTCTAAAAAACTACAAGATATTTTGCTTCCCGGGTTTCATACAATTTAAGAAAGTGATTGGACCTAAAGACTTGTAGTTTAGTAGTATTTTTGTACAAAAGAATTATGTGATATTGTAGGTTCAAAGTTTTTAGCGACCATAGCTTAGGTTTCATGACCATAAATTCATAAACGCTCAGTTTTGATTTCTATTCGGAACTTGAAATATTGTTTTTGGATTAGCCAAGGGGTCTTCCTTGTATGGTATCAGAATTCTTTGTTTTTTCTAGTGTAAATGTTTAACATAATATATAAGTGTTCAATAAATTTTGGGATTAATCGGGTTTGTCGATATAAACAATCATCAACATCACATCTTATAACTTAAAATAAGATTCAAGAATATAAAATTCGCATAAATTTATTTCGATCATGCTTGGAACTTTGAAACATTGTTTTCGACTTAGTGAGTTCAGAACTTATTAGAATAATACGGGTCTAAACTAATCTGATTTTAGAAATTATTCCAAATTTAAATGTTTAATTTGATATATAAATGTCCGACAAAGTTTTGTATTTGTAAAATTAGTCAGATTTGCTCGGTTTATTCGAACTCAGCATCTAGTATCCAGCTAATTTGAGTATTGTGAGTTTTTCTTTCTTTCTTCGGTTTTTTTTTTGTTTGTTAAATTTCTTTCTTATGTTCTTGTAAACATAATTGAAGAAGAAGCAAGAGCACATGTACATCATATGGTTATAATAATTGTGCTTTATCATATATGTATACAATTATGAGCATAGTTGTCTATACAAACAAAACATACTATAGAAGAAGAAAAACATATTATAAAAATAAAACTTAGAATCTTTGATTCTTATATATGAGCCATGAGGCCATGTGCTTTGGCTCTCTCACGTTATTTATTTTACAACCAAACTTCTTAAATTTGTTTCCTCGACTTCTCCCACATTCGGACAAAAAAATATCGCTGTCGTTTTTTGGACAATCATGGAAAATAGTTAATACAGTTTTTTATACATAGATATTGAGAATTAGTGATGATTATTGTGTACAATAAATTAGTAATTTTCTTATTTTGATTTGGTGGTAGATAGCTTTACTATCACTATCTTTATTGACTAAATTAAATCGAGTTTGGTAATAAATCAACATTTAGGTTCAATAACAACTACAGCAAATCTTTCTTTTTATATTTTCTTCACTACAATATTATTTCTTTGTTTTTATATCTAACCAATCTTAGGGTTACTAAACAAAATCAAAATCATCAAATATCATTAAAAAATTCCTATATTTATAATTATTCGAACATAATCCGAACTTTATTAAACCAAACTACTTATTTATGGGGAATTTTCAAAATACTCCTATTGACATGTATTATTTTCAAAACCTACTATTTCTTTTAAAAATTGGGAGAGAAAAATGGTCATAAGAGAGTATGTTGAAAAAAGACATTTTGAAAGAATAATTCTTCTTTATTTATACTAAAACTCAATATATGTAACTAAATATACTATACATATTATTAATATAAAACTATAGTCTATAGGTATGTTTATTTTTTCATAAAATTTTGCCCAAATCCAAATGATCAAAGTGAACATCAGAGTAAGTGAAACTTATAATCTAAATTCAAACAAAAAGGCTTGAACACACGAATATTCGAGTCGTATTTCATTATGATCTTTCTAGTTTTAGTTTTTGTGGTATAGAAATTTAAGTTTTATTCAAATATTTCAAAATTTTAGTTTAGCTTGGGTTCAGGTTCTTTTCAAATTGGATTGGTTTGAATATGTAAATGAAAAAACTGATTAAAAAACTAAAATATTTTTTAGTAGAGTTTGGACTGGTTATTTTTAGCTGAATATACCTAAATTTATCATAATTACCCATATCCAAAATATTCGGAAAACAAAAAGCTAAAAGCTTAAAACCTCTGCAGCCTTGGTTTTTGTCTAAATTATTTTTGTTCTATTTTTGTAAGCAAAGATGAAATTGGTCAAAATATTATTTTTACTTCAGTAAAAAGTTTCTAATCACTTCACCAAATCAATTAATTTTTCCCATTTATTTTGATTAAAATAAAGTAATTTAATTAAGATGCAACATTCACTGTATTAGCAAAAACAATAAAGTAAATTCACTGTAATTCAATCTTTTTTTTTTTGGTAATGACTGTAATTGAATTGTTTAGTTTTGTCTTTTCGATTGCTGAAATCAAACCATTTAAACAGATTTGAGTATAGACTTAAATACTCTATATCCACAAAACATACAATATTAAAAACCTACAAAAAAATAAAAAAAATTTAGTCTTATTACTTTAATTAATTTTCTGTAAATATTATATGTTTTAACCAATATTATATATATATATTCTGATACTATACATATATATATAGAAATTATAAGATTTATTAACACAAGTTTTATAATTTAACTCCTATTATAATATTAAATCCAATCAAGGCCTTATTTTCACTCTCTGTCGGTGGACAAAGCCGGCTCCATTCTGATCACACACACACTCTCTCTCACCAGCCCACACACAGCTCTTTCTCTTTCTTTCTCTCTCCTCCGCTTTATACTTTGTTGAGTCAATTTTACAGAACAAGAGAAACCTCTCTCTCCCCTCTCTTCTTCTTCGCTTCTTCTCTACGAAACCAAACAAATGCAGAACAAGAACTTATTGTGATTCCATTTCCTTCTTCTTCTCACATTTTTTTTGCCTCTTAGGTCAGTTCAATTTCTCTATCTATCGATCTATTTGCATGATTCAGTATCGGATCTCTTGTGTTTGAAGATCCTAGACTTACCAATTAGATACTATCCCGATCTGAATCCTACTTTTGAGTTCTTATTAATTAAAACTTTCCTGATTTAGCTTAGTTCGAATCTGGATTCGGATCGAGATTTTTTCAGTTGTTTATAGTATAATTCAGTTGAATAGAGTGATCTTTGGATTTCAATAGTCTTTAATTATAATTGCATTTAGCTTTTTGTACTTCACTGTAATCTGATGATTCAGAGACTTTAGATTGTAAGCATCCTTATGCATTATTTTTCTATATGATCTCATTTTGCATGATGTTTTACTTATCTAATGATTGGTCTTGTTGGTCTAACAAGGGGGTGTTGATGTTCTGACGATCTTTATCTGGGTAGATCTGGATAGAGGCAAGGTCTCTAGGTCTACTTTGATTTGAGAATCTTGCAAGTGAAGTGAAATTAAATATGGCAAGTGCACTTGGATGGAGATTTTCTTCCAGTAATGGAAATGGAAATGCCCCAAACGAGATGGTAAGTAGTTGCATTAAACATTCATCAGAAGGGTTTATCTAAAAGCTTGTTCTTTTATGTATTTATATATTTATTTGTGTGAGCTAAAGAGCTCAGTGCAATCTTGTAATATCGGATCTGGGTTCTTCTAGATTGCCATTTCCTTTTCTGGTGTATTAGCAGGATAATTAAGCTGATATATTCCTTAAGTTTTAATCAGATTTAGAAATGTACTTGTGCTAAGCCCATTGTCAATTAATTTACTGGTGCTATTTCCTACATATGGTATGTTCTGAGTCATCTTATGTTTTGTCATTTTTTTCACATATCTCTTCACTGCTTCCTTCTTATTTCATTTTTCCTTTCCGGGTTTGCATTCGGAGATATATATGTCATAGCTTTCCCTTTCTACAACCAAACCCTAACCTCATGGACAATAATGCAACTAAATAAGTTAGCTTTGTTCCAGTCTGTAATATTTGATAGACTGTCATGACAAAGATGATAGTATTTCTCAGGATAGTTTTCATTGCATAGGATTAAACGTCTTGCAAATGTTTGCTCTTTTAATTTATTTTTGTGTTGTCTGGTATTGCTTGCAGGAGAGAAATGTCGATTTTAAGATTCCAGAGTCAGAGCCCCCAACTCCTCGTTCAACCACAAAAATAAGTTCGAGGTAATACTTACATGAATTTGCTACTGCATTAGAGCCAATTAGTGTGATAAAGTTGAGGCCTTATCAGTATTGTTTTGCACCACAATTTTGGTTTAGTAGTGCATTTTAGAATCCATATTATCTGGATTTGGTTTCGTACTGTATCCATTCAAATGAGACCTTTTAGCAGAATTGCACTCCCATTGGTGATTTAGTATCTAACATTTCCCCACCACCTGCAGAGATCGTACAACTAGTATGGAAGATCCGGATGGGACATTAGCAAGTGTTGCCCAATGCATTGAGCAGCTCCGCCAAGGTTCATCATCTGCACAAGAAAGAGAATACTGCCTGAAGCAATTACTGGACCTTATACAAATGCGTGAAAATGCATTCAGCGCTGTTGGATCACACTCCCAAGCTGTACCAGTACTTGTCTCTCTTCTCCGATCAGGATCACTTGGAGTAAAGATACAAGCTGCAACCGTCCTGGGTTCACTGTGCAAGGAGAACGAGCTTAGAGTTAAGGTGTTACTTGGAGGATGCATTCCTCCATTGTTAGGTCTTCTCAAGTCCAGTTCAGTTGAAGGGCAGATCGCTGCAGCAAAGACAATCTATGCTGTTTCTGAAGGTGGGGTGAAAGACCATGTTGGATCAAAAATATTTTCCACTGAGGGAGTTGTACCGGTTCTGTGGGACCAATTACGCAGTGGAAATAAGAAAGGAGAGGTTGATGGCTTGTTAACTGGTGCACTTAAGAACCTTTCTAGCACCACAGAAGGATTTTGGTCTGAGACAATTCGAGCTGGGGGAGTGGATGTACTTGTGAAGCTGCTTACAAGCGGGCAGTCAAGTACATTATCTAATGTGTGCTTCCTTCTTGCATGTATGATGATGGAGGATGCTTCTGTTTGTTCTAGTGTATTAACTGCGGACATTACAAAACAGCTTCTCAAGTTACTAGGCTCTGGTAACGAAGCCTCAGTAAGGGCAGAGGCTGCTGCTGCTCTCAAATCGCTTTCTGCTCAATCTAAGGAAGCAAAGCGAGAAATCGCTAATTCTAATGGTATTCCTGTTTTAATAAATGCAACAATAGCTCCATCGAAAGAATTCATGCAGGGTGAATATGCGCAAGCATTACAAGAAAACGCAATGTGTGCCCTTGCCAATATTTCGGGTGGTTTATCATATGTCATATCAAGCCTTGGTCAGAGCCTTGAATCTTGCTCCTCACCTGCTCAGACTGCCGACACTCTTGGGGCTTTAGCTTCAGCATTGATGATATATGATGGCAAAGCAGAAAATACAAGAGCATCAGATCCATTGGTGGTTGAACAGACTCTGCTGAAGCAGTTTAAGCCTCGTCTACCATTCCTCGTGCAAGAACGTACCATTGAAGCACTTGCAAGTTTGTATGGGAATTCCATTCTCTCTGTTAAACTTTCCAACTCGGATGCAAAACGTTTGCTTGTTGGTCTAATAACAATGGCAGCAAATGAGGTCCAAGATGAGCTTGTAAAGGCTCTTTTGATGCTGTGTAACCATGAAGGTAGCCTGTGGCATGCACTACAGGGTCGTGAAGGGATTCAGTTGCTGATATCGCTTCTTGGTCTTTCATCCGAACAGCAGCAAGAATGTGCTGTTGCACTTCTATGCCTTTTGTCGAACGAAAACGATGAAAGCAAGTGGGCCATCACTGCTGCTGGAGGTATACCTCCACTTGTTCAAATTCTAGAGACAGGATCAGCCAAAGCTCGGGAAGACTCTGCAACCATCCTTAGGAACTTGTGCAATCACAGTGAAGACATACGTGCTTGTGTTGAAAGTGCTGATGCTGTTCCAGCTCTGTTATGGCTACTAAAAAATGGAAGTCCAAATGGTAAAGAGATAGCCGCGAAGACATTGAATCATTTGATTCATAAATCAGATACTGCAACAATTAGTCAGCTTACCGCTCTGCTTACCAGTGATCTACCTGAGTCTAAAATGTATGTTTTGGATGCATTGAAGAGTATGCTTTCTGTGGTCCCATTCAGTGACATGTTACGTGAAGGCAGTGCTTCAAACGATGCTATTGAGACCATGATCAAGTTGATGAGCTCCGCAAAAGAAGAAACTCAAGCAAATTCAGCCTCAGCTCTTGCAGCTATCTTCCAGAGTAGAAAGGATTTGCGTGAGAGTGCTCTAGCCCTCAAAACTCTCTTGTCAGCCATAAAACTTTTACATGTGGATTCGGAGAAGATACTTGTTGAATCTTGCCGCTGTCTGGCTGCAATTTTACTTTCAATTAAGGAGAATCGTGATGTGGCCGTTTCTGCCAGAGAAGCATTGCCTACTCTGGTTTATCTTGCCAACTCTTCTGTTCTAGAAGTTGCTGAGCAAGGAATGTGCGCATTGGCTAATCTTATATTGGACAGTGAAGTGGCAGAGAAGGTCATTGTCGAGGAAATTATTTTGTCAGCCACTAGAATTTTACGTGAAGGTACAGTGTCTGGGAAGACCCTTGCAGCTGCAGCAATTGCTCGCCTGCTTAGTCGTCGCAGTATTGATTCTGCGTTGACAGATTCTGTAAACCGTGCTGGAACAGTGCTTGCCTTAGTGTCCCTTCTTGAGTCTGCTGATGGAAGATCCGATGCAATATCAGAGGCCCTAGATGCGCTTGCTATATTCTCAAGGTCTGGAGCTAATGGAAATGTAAAACCAGCTTGGGTTGTTCTGGCCGAATCTCCTAACAGCATGGCCCCAATAGTCTCATCTATAGTGAGTGTTGCTAATCCCTCGCTACAGGATAAAGCTATTGAAGTATTAGCAAGACTCTGCCGAGATCAGCCTATGGTTTTGGGAAATATGGTTAACAATGCTAGAGATTGCGTGGCATCTATAGCGAAAAGGGTGATAAATACAAGGGACCCGAAAATAAAAATTGGTGGAGCTGCTATTATTATCTGTGCTGCCAAAGTTGACGACCAGAAGATGATAGAAAATCTTAATGAGACACAATTGTGTGCCAAATTTGTTCAAGCACTTGTGCACATTCTAGAACCAAATCAAATATCTGTGCAAGATCAGGAAAAGGACGAGAAAAATAAAATCTGCATATGCATTCATCCAAAAGAAATGGAAGAAGAGGAAGAAGAAGAAGAGTCAGCAGAAAATAGGGAAGGCTTCACGGGGGAAACAATAATTTCTGGTGAAAATTTAGCCATCTGGTTGCTCTCAGTTCTTTCTTGTCATGATGAAAGGAGCAGAGCAGTAATATTGGAGTCAGAAGGCATTGAGTTAATTACTGACAGAATAGGCAACCGTTTTCTCCAGGTATATAAATCTCTTAAAGATTCAATCGATGAGATCACAGCTCCTTAGAAGCTTTGATAAAAAAATCCTGTATTATGTATGTGATATCATTCTACATTCTGGTTGTCATTTATATTACTTTAACTGCTACTACTTTAATACATTTCAGGCTGATGATGGAGAGGACGCCAACATTTGGGTTTGTGCTTTATTGCTAGCCATACTTTTCCAGGACAGAGAAATTACTCGCGCACATGCAACAATGAAGGCTGTTCCAGTGCTCTCAAATCTTGTGAAGTCAGAGGAATACGCAGACAGATATTTTGCAGCACAAGCTCTAGCTAGTCTTGTCTGTAATGGTAGTCGGGGAACTCTTCTATCTGTTGCCAACTCCGGTGCTGCAGCCGGGTTTATATCATTGCTTGGTTGTTCTGATGATGACATAAAAGAACTTCTGCAGTTGTCGCAGGAGTTTACTTTAGTGCGTTACCCGGATCAGGTTGCCCTTGAGAGGCTTTTCCGAGTTGAAGATATAAGAGTCGGGGCTACCTCTCGAAAAGCAATTCCCTTACTAGTTGAACTTCTTAAACCAATTCCAGACCGCCCCTGTGCTCCTTTACTTGCACTGAATCTTCTAACTCAGCTTGCTGGAGACTGTCCACAAAATATGATTGTCATGGTAGAGTCAGGTGCTCTTGAGGGCCTCTCGAAATATCTTTCTCTTGGACCTAAGGATGAGCAAGAGGAAGCTGCAACAGGTCTTTTAGGCATCTTATTTAGTAGTGCTGAAATTCGAAGGCATGATTCAGCATTTGGCGCTGTCAGCCAACTTGTAGCTGTTCTGCGACTAGGTGGAAGAGGAGCAAGGTACAGTGCCGCCAAAGCATTGGATAGTCTCTTTACTGCGGACCATATAAGAAATGCAGAGTCTTCTAGACAAGCTGTTCAACCATTGGTAGAGATTCTCAACACTGGATCAGAGAAGGAGCAGCATGCTGCTATTGCTGCACTTGTTAGGTTGCTGAGTGATAATCCATCACGGGCGCTGGCAGTTGCAGATGTAGAGATGAATGCGGTTGATGTTCTTTGCAGGATCCTTTCCTCAAACTATTCGATGGAACTGAAGGGCGATGCTGCAGAGTTGTGCTATGTTCTGTTTGCAAATACAAGGATTAGGTCTACAGTTGCTGCCGCGCGTTGTGTTGAGCCACTCGTATCTCTTCTTGTGAGTGAATTCAGCCCTGCTCAGCATTCAGTTGTACGGGCACTGGACAAGCTTGTCGATGATGAACAACTGGCTGAACTAGTTGCTGCCCATGGAGCTGTGGTACCTCTTGTTGGCCTTCTCTATGGTAAAAACTATGTGCTTCATGAGGCTATATCCAGGGCTTTAGTAAAGTTAGGCAAGGACAGGCCTGCTTGTAAAATGGAAATGGTGAAAGCAGGAGTTATCGATTGCGTACTTGATATTCTCCACGATGCTCCAGATTTTCTATGTGCTGCATTTTCAGAACTGCTTCGCATTCTTACAAACAATGCATCTATTGCCAAAAGCCAATCGGCTGCAAAAGTGGTTGAGCCACTTTTCAATTTGCTGACGAGGTTGGAGTTTGGAGCTGATGGGCAACACAGTGCTCTGCAAGTTCTGGTAAATATTTTAGAACATCCACAGTGCCGAGCTGATTATGCACTTACACCACACCAAGTGATTGAGCCTCTAATTTCGCTATTGGAGTCTTCATCCCCAGCAGTACAGCAGTTGGCAGCTGAGCTTCTGTCTCATCTTCTCTACGAAGAGCATTTGCAGAAGGATCCATTAACACAACTTGCGATCGGTCCCTTAATCCATGTTCTTGGATCTGGCATACACCTATTGCAGCAGAGAGCTGTGAAAGCTCTCGTTAGCATAGCTTTAACATGGCCAAATGAAATAGCTAAAGAAGGTGGTGTGAGTGAGCTGTCAAAGGTGATACTGCAAGCTGATCCATCAGTTTCCAATGTGTTATGGGAGTCTGCAGCCTCAATTTTGGTTATCATCTTGCAATTTAGCTCTGAATTTTACCTTGAAGTTCCTGTTGCTGTTCTTGTAAGACTTCTTCGTTCTTCATCTGAAAACACCGTGGTTGGTGCACTTAACACTCTTCTAGTGTTGGAAAGTGATGATGGAACCAGTGCGGAATCCATGGCTGAAAGTGGTGCCATAGAAGCACTTCTTGATCTTCTCAGATCTCATCAGTGTGAGGACACAGCAGCTAGACTACTTGAGGTACTTCTCAACAACGTGAAGATTAGAGATTCAAAAGCTACCAAGACTGCAATTTTGCCCTTGTCCCAGTACCTTCTGGATCCACAGACCCAAGCTCAGCAAGCACGATTACTGGCAACTTTGGCTCTCGGTGATCTTTTCCAGAACGAAGCACTCGCTAGAAGCACTGATGCAGCTTCTGCTTGTCGTGCTTTAGTCAATGTCCTGGAAGAACAACCCACAGAAGAAATGAAAGTAGTGGCTATATGTGCTCTGCAAAACCTTGTTATGTATAGCCGATCCAACAAAAGAGCGGTTGCTGAGGCAGGTGGTGTGCAGGTTGTTTTGGATCTGATCAGTTCTAGTGATCCAGAAACATCTGTTCAGGCTGCAATGTTCGTTAAACTACTCTTCTCTAATCACACTGTTCAAGAGTACGCATCTAGCGAGACCGTTAGAGCAATAACTGGTGAGAAAAATCTTGGTACCTTCTTTATCGTTTCGATGTGCTCTTTTTTCTATTCTTCATCTTATATCTCCTATGTTTTTTCCTTTTATTTCACAGCTGCTATTGAGAAGGACTTATGGGCCACTGGAACCGTAAATGATGAATATCTAAAAGCTTTAAACTCTTTGTTTAATAATTTCCCACGCCTAAGAGCCACCGAGCCTGCAACTCTAAGTATACCACATCTAGTGACATCCCTCAAGACAGGCTCAGAGGCGACTCAAGAAGCTGCATTAGATGCATTGTTTCTTCTCAGACAAGCTTGGTCAGCCTGTCCGGCCGAAGTTTCCAGGGCCCAATCAGTAGTTGCTGCAGACGCCATCCCCTTACTTCAGTACCTAATCCAATCAGGTCCACCACGATTCCAGGAGAAAGCCGAATTCCTTTTGCAGTGTTTGCCAGGTACACTTGTAGTCACGATTAAACGTGGTAACAACATGAAGCAATCTGTTGGTAACCCGAGCGTGTTCTGTAAGATCACACTCGGTAACACTCCTCCTAGACAAACCAAGGTAAAGAAAAGACTCATCACCCCTTGTTAAGCCACTCTTGACCAGTCATTCCAAAAGAAACTAACCATATCTTTTGATTCTTTCCAGGTAATATCAACAGGTCCTAATCCAGAGTGGGACGAGAGCTTCTCATGGTCATTTGAGAGCCCTCCTAAAGGTCAAAAACTCCACATTTCATGCAAGAACAAGAGCAAAATGGGAAAGGTATATTATCAAACTTAACTCAATACTTAAAACAGTTTCAAATGTTGTCAGTTTAACTGAAACTCTGTGGCTTTGTGCAGAGTTCCTTTGGGAAAGTAACGATCCAAATCGATAGAGTGGTGATGCTGGGAGCAGTTGCAGGTGAATACAGTTTATTACCAGAAAGCAAAAGTGGCCCCAGAAACCTTGAGATTGAATTCCAGTGGTCTAACAAGTAAACCACCACTTTATTTTTTTGTTTTTTTGGAGGTTTCTTCTATTGAAAAACTTCTTCGTTTTTTGTATTTTTTGAATTTATTAAAAAGTTTGTTTGATTAATTTTTATTCTACTGTATATAGTTTGTATCGTAATGAGTACAACTGGGCTTTAATCGCTTTTTAATTGTGTGTTAGTTGATTCGATTCATTTGTAGGATTTTGTTGTCCTTTCGTGTCCGTTTCATTGAAATGAGTTCATAACATTTCTAATCTTTCTGAATTTCAAGCTGGTTTATCTTACAGTTCTATTTATGATATTATATTTAAAAGGAAATGTTTCTTAATTACTGTCATTCATAACGCTTACAGAAGCCTAGTTCCTGTCATTAACACTTGGTTACAGCTGAAGAACTGTGTACCTTAGACTGAACAAACTGAGTCTCTTCAGATACGAAATAATTGAAAAGCTCTCAAGTGGTTGAGCGAGTTAATGTAGTTCTGTTGATCAGGTAGGTGTGTTATCTTACAGAGGCATTGCCTCTTATCCTGACACTGGGAAAGCTAATTGTGTCATGAGACAGAGTTCACTGTCTATAGAGAGATGTAAAATATTATTGATGACAAAGAAAAAATTGATACAAAACAAATGCATCTACTCTATAAAAAACACTAATGTCAAAGATACGGTCGTACACACAAATACGCATAGGAGAGTGATCAAATTATGTAACCAAGATTAAACGATGATGAGGCATAAAAACATAGAAGACAGAGGAAGTTGCAGTACAACTTAGTTTCAAAGAGAGAGACATAACCAAACCTTTTTGTTGTTCATCTGTTACATATGACTGCCTAGAATATGGATGAGATCTCGTTCTAGGAGCATAAGATAAATGTCTGTAAGCTGTTCTTCTTCTGTTGCTGCCTCACGATCATCCTATTTTGTTTTACACAGAATATACATAATTGTCAAAAAAAACAAAAATGGCTATGGTATGTATTACAAGGTAACTAATTAAAAAATTTACCATGGACATTATGCATTCTCTATGGAATCTGTCCTTGCAGTGTCTGCAAGCGTAATTGTAACAGCCACTGCGACATTCTAATCCACAGAGAGAACAATCCACCTGCTCTATATTGAAATCTTCGAAGAGAGTATGCTTATGCAGTTGGTTCTTCACACGCATCGGGAAACCAAGACAATCCACATGGGCGCTGAAGTTACAACAGATACAGCCGTAGAACGATGCACCACATGGTCTACCACAAACAGTGCAAGCTCGACTTACCTTTGAGGTATCCATCCAGAAGTTGTAAAGATAGTGATCTGAAT
This sequence comes from Lepidium aucheri, assembly GCA_900406435.1. Taxonomy (NCBI): domain Eukaryota; kingdom Viridiplantae; phylum Streptophyta; class Magnoliopsida; order Brassicales; family Brassicaceae; genus Lepidium; species Lepidium aucheri. The sequence continues at coordinate 20,000 of OVBA01002481.1, read as the reverse complement.
ACTTTCGTAAAGCATATCTAGTGACGTCCACAGTTTTGATGCATTTAGTATGAAAATTGACTTCGCAATTAAAACAATGCAAGCCGTACTTAGTAATGTTCAGCTTGCATACGAGGCATATAGATCCACTTACAAGGTGAATGTCAATTCTGTGAAAAGGATGAAGTGGATGGCCAATAAGAAAATCTGTCCCAGCTTCGATACATTGAGGATGATATATCTCTCCACACTCCATACATGACATAACTTCCCCACACAGAGCCTCATCACAAATAGTGCAAGCATCCGGATATGACCTCGATACAAGAACTTTGAACAAGCTATGCCCATTTCTCCTGCATCTTCCTGGTGCAATTACAATGATTTTCTGTCCCCTGTGTGATGCTCCACGAAAATACTTATCTTCTAATACACAATTTATATGGATGAGGATATCACATCTGCGACAGAAAAGATTGAACCAAGATATTTCCTTTCTGCAGGTGTAACAATTCATACTACTCCCGACAGGAGGTAATAGAAGGAGTGTCAAAGGATGGTCCGGATGTTCTGGATGAAGCCCCTTATAACATGATGGTTTCCCCAGCTCTGCACAAAAATGATGCGTCTGGAAATTGCATTTCTCGCATTTGAATGGGTTACCAAGTATCTTTCCTTCGCACATTACGCAAAGGTCTTCACCCTCAAATAAATCTTCATCGAGCTCACTCATGTCGACTGGTCTCATAACATGAACATGGTTCATAGCACTAATCGCATTAACCTGCATAATTAGCCTATATCAAACTTGAGCAAAGCAGTGTACGAAAAGGAAGATTTTACTCTTCCTGTGATCAAAAGTCATACCAATATTTTCTGTTCTACTTTGTTGGTTTCACAGTCCTCTACATATGTTGGTTTCTTGATGTTTTCATCGCCAGGGTACAAATCTTTCAAGTACAACGGGGATGGCACTTCCTATCATCATTAGGTAGCGTGACATATCATTACCATTATCACTAACCAACTTATTTTTTCCTTTCGCAATGATATCTATAAGTTACCTCGCGTAGAATGCATTCAATATGGCCAATAAAATCACATTCTTCGCAACAATAAACGTGATGTGTTGAGCGTACCATTGTCTCGCAAACACCACAATACTCCAAAGAATCGTCTTCGGCAGTGAACACTTTACATACGAGTGGATGTATGTGATATATTTTCTTGACAATAGACTCGGGTATCTCAAGACACTCGAAATGAAACTTCAAACCACATTCTACACAGTGGTAATAGCAATCGAGAGAGTTCATCACTTCAGTTCTCATGCATATTTGACAAGGATTGTCCTCACCAAAAACTTCTTTAGCATTATTAGGCACATAAAACAATTTGTGCTCATGAGATTTGTGCATCAGACCTCTCAGCAAGGAATCTGCACATCTCAGATGGAAATCAACACCGCATTCTAGGCAACCAAAAGGGACAGTACTGTTGAACGGGAGTTTACACGCATCACAAGACGTCTTACCACCACAAGTTCGTACGTAACCAAGAGCTTTCACAGGGTGTGCTGGATGCACAGGATGCTGAATCTCTCTCGGAAGACTAAAGCAATGTTCGTGAACAAATGAGTAACAGTAAACGCAACCATAGCATATAGCGGAGGGAGAAGTGGGAGATTCACACAAAAGGCAGGAGCCTCTAGCATCCGGTCCTGGTTTACACCTCCTAAGCAAATGGCAATGGCTGTCATGGAGCTTTTCTTTAACATCCCAACTCCTGAAGATGTTTGCCTCAACTGCACATTCCAGATCCAAGTAGACCTCGCACTCTTTACACTCGTAGAAGGAGCCAGAACACATGTTTCCACACCCTGAACACACAACATATCTTGGCTTTCGATCATCTTCTCTCAAACAAAACACTAGAGGGTGTTTCGAGTGAAAATCGTGTGACACCTTTTCCGGCAGTTTGGAACAAAATTCACAGAGATCAAAGTTGCAAGAGGTACATGCCAATCTGATAGGCTTATCTTTGTAGCACAGGTTGCAGATGCCATCGGCAACAGATTCCAACGACGTCAACGTGCATCCATGGAAAAAATGCTGGATCATTGCCATTGCGATGGGTGCACAAATAGTCAAACAAAAAAACCTCTAGATTAGATCCCACTTTAAGACTTTAAAAGAGTCGCTTTAAATACAATAATAACTCGAATTCTACGATTAGACTTTTTACAAAAAAAAAAAAAATACCATATAAATCAGTGATAAGACTAAACTATTCGAACAAAAGAAATATAAATAATATAAGACCAACACCTCTATTTGTCTCTCTATTGACCTACTAACAAGTAAGTACAAACAATGTAACAATTTCAGAAAGAAATAAAAAGAGAAGGGTAGAGAAACCTTGACTCCCACCACGACCAGAGCAAATCCTTGATTCAAAAACAACAAGCATTGTTAATGGAATTTTATTGCACTGCTTCCTTGAAGTGTCCGCCAAGTACACCTTTTGATTCACTCTGCTTATTACAACTTTGTGAGACTTATGCAATTGGCACCACCACCAAATCAACCTGACTAATAAGGTCCTGGTTAAGCCGCACAAAAGGAAGCAGCACCATTTTCGACATCATCAGTCTTAATTGCTCCATTGTGAGACATGAGAAATCTGTATATCCGCATTGAACAAATCTAACCTAACCTGATCTCTCCTCCTACTAGGCCTTCCACTTTCAAATCTTTCAGTAGAAATTCTTTCTCATGAACCTGAGGATTTCCCATTTTCAAAACCAAAACAGCACATAATTTGCTTTTTAGAACCATTTATAAACAAAAACTGAGTCAAGTCAAAAATTTGTACTTTGTGTTTACTCACAGATTTGTTAGGATCCATATAAACCTTAAGAAGAGACTTCATCGATGAATATTTCTTCCATACCACCATAGCATATCTTGGCTGTACCTTTGGTATTGCTACTAACGCTTTTAACCTGTAGGCCAGTAGATATTTTATTATTAGAACAGACTCAGAGAAACTAATTCACAAGCTATATTCAAAATGGATCTACTTTACTTTACCATGGATTCTTTTTAATCAAATGCTTGTCAACCGAATCCTTGGATAGCGCTTACCGATAACATAGTTAATTTCTTCCTGTCCACCACATAATTGAGCCACTGAGATTTACTTCAAACTTCCATCGAGCATCATATCAAGATAAAGTCTTTTGTAAGAAAAATCATAAAAGTAGGCTTTCGGTACCTGAATTGACAAGAAGCCAGACTGGTTGTTAAGCCAACAACATGTTTAGCCACCTCAGCTTCGTCTGCACAGTGTCTGGAATGTACTCTAACATAGTGAGTAGTTAATTTTGCAAGTACCTGTCTGATACACATCAAATACTTTATGGACACAAACCTTTGAGAAATAAATGAGCTTTCCTCTAAATACATGCTCATTAGGTACTTTATTACCTCATCAATAGGAGGCCGTCTCCAATTTCCCGGCTTGTTATATTCTTCCTTTTCCCTAGAAGTTTAGTTTTAATCAGTTCATGATGGAAACATTAATGTAACACCAAATTACTTTATCAAACACACCTTTTCTTTAAGTAGGACATTAGCTTATTAGTGAGGCAGCACACAGTATAAGATGGGTATTGTTCCTGAACTTTTTGATAAGCAAAGCAAGTATACCTGGATTTGAACACACAGAATAGAGCAAAATGAAGTTTAAATAGTTCTTTCAACCTTCCGCCAATGATAGACTAGCCAGAGATGAAAAGAATATCTTTGACTACGTACACTACTAAAATTATGAAGAACTGAAACTTACAACACAGAAGAGTACAATCCAAATGTCAAAGAAATTTTGAAACACATGTTGAAATGACGTGCTTATGCTCACAATAAACAAGCATATGGACCAGACTGGGGTAGCTGATTCTAGTTGCAAGTTCTAATTTATACGACCGACTTTTCATACATGTATATTGTGAGACTCAAGATGCAAACAAGTTGATAAAAATTGAAAGATCTACAAAAGATCCAAGGCGAGATATGATTGTACCGGAGCAATATCATCTGGAACTGTAATCGTCCAAACAATTGATCTCTCTATTGGATTAGGGCCTACACTGATTGTAATGCCTTTCTCAGAGAACCTTGAAAGTAGAAGTCCTACATTAACATTGATACTAGAGACACTCAGTGTCTATACTTAAGTGAGAAACAACCATTCATATGAAACAAGAAAATAGAATCAAAGAGCAAACGCATAAAGCATAGATTTAAGTATAGTACAATGAAGAGAGAAATTTCTTACCTCCAATGGATCCTTCAACAACTTTAGTATCAATCTTGGCAACAATAGATTTAGGGGCTAACTTTCCCTTTTCCCATTTTTGATTTTCCTTCTCTATCTTTTTACGTTCAGCTTCCTCTGCTTTCAAGGCTGCTTTCTGTAATTTCTCTTGCTGGATGATGGAAGCCAATTTAACTACTGATCAGGTGATACAAAATAGAATATTCATGTAACAAACACTTACCTCTTTTATGAACTTCTTTTCCTCCATCACACGAGTTTTCTCTTCCTTCAACAGCTGCTTCTTTGGAAACGCTTCACCAGGAAGAGTTGTTGTCTTATCACTTCTGATCTGCTCGTTTAGACCAATTTTCTCCACGCTTATATTTTCTTTTTCATGGTCAGAGTCTACCTGCTTTTCGATTATATCAAATAACGACAAGAGCAAGCAAATTTCAATGTGTATACAGCTACTACCACTTAGAAATTAAAGTAAGAAACCATTGTGAAACAGAAACACCCTGAACTCTGAAGATACATTACAAACAAGTGGCACTCTTAAGGAATCAAGAAATGCTACATCCCCTAAAAGACAGCTTTGCAAATCACACAATGCAATAGAGTCAAAAGTTCATCATGTACCAATAACAAAAAAATATGGTACTAGTTCCTTGCAGTTAAATACCTCGATAGTATCATTGGTCACCGAAGGGCGAAAACTGCCTTCATGCATCCAGTTAGTATTATCATCTGAAAGAAACAGCAAGCAGCATTTATGTGTAGAGAAAAACAAGTGAAGTTCATCATGAATACTTTGGTAGAAACAAAAGTTTGGTTTTTGGGGTAAGCATAACCTATAAGGTATAATGGTATTCTTATCGTATGCCTCACTGGTTCCAGATTCCAATCCACAACGTGTCTCCCTAAAATCAGCAAGCAAGGATTCATACTTCTTCGAAGTTCCAGGTTGAGGACTGTCTTCAATAGAGAAGTAGATGAATGACTGTTTAGCCTAATGATTCAAGTAACACCAACCAAACAACAGAGAAGTGAAAATCCTCAGAAATCACAGAAAGAACAAGGTTTCCGGTATCAATTCCATATTAGCAAAAGCATTCTATTAGAGTAATTGATTTCACAAGGTTCTAGACCACATTCCGGAGCAGACACAGTTCACTGTCTTAAGAGAGATGTAAAAATATTATTGATGACTTTGAAAGAAACAAATGCATCTATTTTACAGAAAACCAAAGACACACAGGCGTACACACAAATAAACTTAGAAGAGTGATCAAATTAATACAAGTGAAAACACGATAAGAAGAAAATGAGGCACACAAACAGAGCAGGACGAGGAAATTCCAAAGAGAGAGACATAGCTAAGCCTTTTAGCTGTTCTTCTTTTCCCACGCTAGAACATGGAGGAGCTCACGTTCTAGGTACATATGGTAAATGTCTACAATCTGTTCTTCTTCTGTTGCTGCCTCACGATCATCCTGTTTTGTTTCACAGAGAAAGAAAAAAACAATTTGTCAAAAGAACGTAAAAAATGAAAAATGGCTTTGGTTTTACAAGAAGATTGATTGAATAATTACCATGGAGATTATGCATTCGCTATGGAATTTCTCCTTGCAGTGCTTGCAGGAGTAACAAATATAGGCTTTGTTTTTAAATCCACAGATAGAACAATCCACCTCTCTGCCAAATAAAAAACCGTCCTTTTCCTTGAGAGTATGCTGGTGCAGTTGGTTCTTCACATATGTTGGAAAACCAAGACATTCCACATGGGCTCTGAAGTTACAACAAATACAGCCGTAGAACGATGCACCACATGGTCTACCACAAACATTGCAAGCTTGAGTTACCTTTGAGGTATCCATCCAGAAGTTATAGAGATAATGATCCGTAGACTTCTCTCGTGAAGGATATCTGGAGACGTCCACAGCTTTGATGCATTTAAAATGGAAACCAACATTGCAAGTTGAACAATGGAAGCCATACTTGGTAATGTTCAGTTTGCATGCGAGACAAACGGATGCACTTATAGGACGAATTTTCAGTGTATGAAAAGGATGAAATGGATGGCCGAGTGCAGTCCATGTCCCATCTTCGATACATTTAGGATGATAGATGTCTCCACACTCCATACATGAAATAACTTTCTGACACAGATTCTCATCACAAATAGCGCAAGCATTTGGATATGACCTCGATACAAGAACTTTAAACAAGGGATGCCCATCATACATGCATTTATTCTCTGTAACTCCAATGACTTTCTGTCCCCGCTGTGATGCTCCACGGAAAAACTTATCTTTTAAGACGCAATTGATATGGATGCTAATATCACATATACGACACAAAAGATTGAACTCATCGATTGTGGTTTTGCAGGTGTCACAAATCTTACTAGCTCCTACAGGAACTCGCTGAAGAAGTGTCAAAGGATGGTTTGGATGTTCTCGATGAAGCCCCTGATAATATGATGGTTTCCCGAGCTTTGCACAAAAAAGATGCGTCTGAAAATTGCATTTCTCGCATTTGAGTGGGTTACTAAGTATCTTTTCACCACACATTACGCAGTAGTTGCTTTTAAGCTCACTCATGTCGACTGGTCTCATCACATGAACATGGGTCACAGTACTAACCTACATGACTAACTTGTATCAACCTAGAGCAAGGTGGTGTATAGAAAGATAAGATTTTACACTAAACAGCCATACCAGTATTTCGTGTTCTACTTCATTGCCTTCACACTCCTCATTATATGTTGGTTTCTTTAAGCTTCTATTGCCAGAGTATAAATCCTTCAAGTACAACGGGAATGGGACTTCCTAATAAGGGTAGCAATATCATTACCATTATCACTAAGAACAATAGTATAGTACTTCATTCTCTTACAATGATATCTGTTAATTACCTCACGTAGAATGCATTCAATGTGGCCAAGATAATCACATTCTTCGCAAGAATAAACATGATATCCTGCGTATATCATTGTCTCGCAAACACCACAATACTCCAAAGAATCGTTGTCGGCATTAAATACTTTACATACTAGTGGATGAATGTGATATCTTTTCTTGAAAGTGGACTCGGGTATCTCAAGACACTCAAAATGAAACTTCAAACCACATTCTACACAGTGATAATAAGAATCGAAAGAGCTCATCACTTCAGTTCCCATGCATATTTGACAAGGATTGTTCGCTCCAAAAACGTCTTTGGCATTATTAGGCACATAAAACAATTTGTGCTCATGAGACTTGTGCATCAGACCTCTTAGCAAGGAGTCTGCACATCTCAGATGAAAGTCAACATTGCATTCTAGGCAACCAAACGGGATTAAACTGGTGAACTCGAGTTCGCAGGCATCACAACTTGTCTTACCATGACAATTTCGTACGTATCCAAGACGTTTCAGAGGGTGTGCTGGATGCACAGGATGTTGAATCTCTCTTGGAAGATCAAAGCAACGTTCGTGAACAAACAAGTAACAATGAACACAGCCATAGCATATGGCGGAGGGAGAAATGGGAGACTCACACAAAAGGCAGGAGCCTCTAGCATCTGGTCCTGGTTTACACCTTCTAAGCATATGGCAATGGCTGTCATGGAGCTTTTCTTTGACATCCCAACTCCTGAAGATGTTTGCCTCAACTGCACATTCCAGATCCAAGTAGACCTCGCACTCTTTACACTCGTAGAAGGAACCGGAACACATGTTCCCACATCCTGAACAGATAACGTATCTTGGCTTCCGATCATCTTCTCCTAGACAAAACACTAGAGGGTGTTGTGGGTGAAAATCGTGTGACACCTTTGGCGGTAGTTTGGAACAAAATTCACAGAGATCAAAGTTACAAGCTTTGCAGGAGAATCCGACAGGTTTATCATTGTAGCACAGGTTGCAGATGCCGTCGGCGACAAACTCCGTCGAGGTCAAAGCACATCCATGATAAAAATGCTTAATCATTGCTATTGCAATGAGTGCACAAAAAGTGAAGCAAGAAGAACTTTTAGAGCGCACTATGACTAAAGATAGGCCCTTCTTTTTTTTGCCGTCACTATAGATAGCCCCTTTATTTACCATAGGGTCCATAATAACCAGAAATCCTCGGATTCCATTTTCTTTATAAAAGGAGTAAAAGACCATATAAGTCAATCATGAAAGCCAACATCTTCCACAAATAACTGGAGGAGATCACGTTCTAGGTGCATAAGATAAATGTCTACAATCTGTTCTTCATTTGTTGCTCCTCACGGTCGTACTGTTTTGTTTCACACCAATAATACAAATTTGTTAAAATCAATGTAAAATAAAAATGGCTTTGGTTTTACAAGATGACTAAAATTAAATAAATTACCATGGATATTATGCATTCTGTATGAAAATTGTCCGCAGGAATAATTGTCACTGAGGCATTCTAATCCACAGAGAGAACAATGCACATGGTTACTATTAAACCTTCCTTGAGAGTTGAGAGTATGCTGGTGCAGTTGGTTCTTCACATATCTTGGAAAACCAAGACAACCTACATGGGCTCTGAACTTGCAACAAATACAACCATAGAATGACGCACCACATGATCTACCACAAACGCTGCAAGCTTGAGTTACCCTTGAGGTATCCATCCAGATGTTATAGAGATAGTGATTCGAACACTTTCGTGAAGGATATCTAGAGATATTCACAGTTATGGTGAATTTAGTATATAAACTGAATTTGCAAGTTGAACAATGCATGCCATACTTGGTAACGTTCAGTTCTCAAGCGAGGCACATGGATCCACTTCAAAGATTACTGTCAAGCATGTGAAAAGTATGAAGTGGACGGCAGAATACACTCACGGTCCCAGCTTCGATACAATGAGGATACTATATGTCTCCACACTCCATACATAAAATAACTACCCGACGCAGAGTCTCATCACAAATAGTGCAAGCATCTGGATATGACCTCGATGCACGAACCTTAAACAAGGGATGCTCATCCTACCTGCATTTTAAGACGCAATTTATATGGATGCTAATATAACATATGTGACATAAAAGATTGAACCAAGAGATTTTCTATCTGCAGGTGTCACAGTACATACTATACCCTACCGGAGGTTGTGGAAGGAGTGTCAAAAAACGGTCTGGATGTTCTCGATGAAGCCCCTGATAACATGATTTTGCCCACCTTCGTACAGAAGTGATGTGTCTGGAAATTATATTTCTCGCATTTGAAGGGTAATTAATTAAATATTCCATGACACATTACGCAAAGGTCTTTGCAATCAAACAAAGTCCTATCAAGCTCACTCATGTCGACTGATGAACATGGTCCACAGCATTAACCCCAGTCACCTGCATAAGTAACTTGTATCAATCAAAAGCAAGGGAACATATTTAAAGATAAGATTTTACACTTAGCTATGATCAAAAGGCATACCAGCAATTTGTTTTCTACTTCATGAACGCAACCGTAGCATATGGCAGAGGAAGAGATGGGAGACTCACACAAAAGGTAAGAGCCTGTAGCATCTGGTCCTGGTTTACACCTCCTAAGCAACTGACAATGGCTGTCATAGAGCTTTTCTTTGACATCCTAACTCCTGAAGATGTTTGCCTCAGTTGCACATTCCAGATCCAAGTAGACCTCACACTCTTTACACTCATAGAAGGAGCCAGAACACATGTTCCCACACCCTGAACACACAACGTATCTTGACTTCCGATCATCTTCTCCCAGACAAAACACTAGAGGGTGGTTTGGGTGAAAATAGTGTGACACCTTTTGCGGCAGTTTGGAACAAAATTAACAGAGATCAAAATTACAAGCTCTACAGGCGAATCTGATAGGTTTATCATTGTAGATAATTGCCATTGCGATGGGTTCACAAATAGTCAAACAAAAAAACCTCTACACTAGATCCCACTATAGTTAAGATTTTAGAGTCGCGTTAAATACTAACCCGAAATCCTAAGATTAGACTTTCTTTATGAAAAACATATAAATGCTTGACCACTCTCTTCAGATAGAAAAAGAAAGAAAAAGAAGAAGACCAACCTCCTTTCTCTCTCTCTCTCTAGTGACCTAATAACAAGTACAAACAGTGTAACAAATTATAAAAACAAAACAAAAAAAGAAGAAGAGTAGAGAAACCTTGATTCCCACCACGACCAGAGTAAATCCTTTAGTGATTGATACCTATAATCCGATTCAGAAAACGAGCAACTATATAATCATTTAAGTCTGTAGCTTCAATTTAGTATTAACAATCGTCACGAAGAGATTTTTATTGCAGTGCTTCCTTGCAGTGTTTGCTAAGTACGCTCATATGGTTACTATTGAGAAATCCGTCGGTAACCAAACTACTTGCGTCTTCTGCAAGTTAACACTCCCCTTTCATTTCACTCTGATCATTACATCTTTATCAGAGATAGAAGGTTGGCACCAAGATTGAAATCAACCTGACTCATTCTAATTATGTGGCACCAAAATGTAGAGAAGCCGTAAAGGAAGCAGCACCATTTTCGACATCATCAGTCTTAATTGCTCCATTGTGAGACATGAGAACTCTGTATATCCGTTTCGAACAAACCTCACCTAACCTTATCTCTCCTCCTACTAAGCCTTCCACTCTCAAATCTTTCAGTAGAAATTCTTTCTCATGAACCTGAGGATTCCCATTTCAAAACCAATACAACACACAATATTGCTTCAGAAACAATTAGAAAAAAACAAATTGAGTCAATTCAATATCAGCACTTTGTTTTTACTCACAGATTTGTTAGGATCCATATAAACCTTAAGAAGGGACTTCATCGATGGGTATTTCTTCCATACTGCTATTGCATATCGTGGCTGTACCTTTGGTATTGCTACTAACGCTTTTAACCTATATATATTTTACTTATTAAAGAGATTCAGAGAGACTAAATCACAAGCTATAATGAAAAATGGTTCTACTTTACTTACCATGGACTCTTTTTAATCAAGTTCTTGTCAACTGAATCCTTGGAGACTAATGCACCATTAGCACTTACCGATAACATAGTTAATTTCTTCCTGTGCATCAGATAATAGAGCCACGGTTAGAGTTACTTCAAAATCAGGCAGAAAAATGTATTATTAGTTGCACGATCATCATCAACTAAGTCCTACCTAATGTTGATTTACCGAACTTTGATACTCGGTTGTATCATCTAAGACTATCTTACACTTCATATATTTGATTTTTAAGACAAGCCAATGTTTTGTGATGAGCAATTCATGTGAGATCTTTATTTCAACTTGTTAAATGCTTAAAGACGCATATGATTCAAACATTAGTGGATTTTTATCAAAATATTATTGGTTTATAGTACCTGAACTGACAAGATGCCAGACTGGTTGTTAAGCCAACAACATGTTCAGCCACCTCAGCCTCGTCTACACAGTGTCTCGAATGTACTCTAACATAGTGAGTAGTTAGAATAGCAAGTACCTGTGCGACGCACATCAAATGTCCCAAATTTTGTCTTAAGAACACAAACCTAGGATGACTAAATAAGTTGTCTTTTAAATACATGCTCATTAGGTACTTTATTACCTCATCAATAGGAGGCCGTCTCCAATTTCCCGGCTTCTTATACTCTTCCTTTTCCCTATAAGTTTAATTTTATTCAGCTCATGATGGAAACATTAATGTAACACCAATTTAGTTTATCAAACATACCTTTTCTTTAAGTAGGACACTAACTTATTGGTGAGGCAGCACACTGTATAAGATGGGTATTGCTCCTGAACTCTTGAGATGTTTTCTAGAAATTTTTCATTTGCAACAAGGTTACAAAATTCTTCAGCCTCATACACAAGTAGCACATAAGGAATCTTTGGCCCGTGGGGCAAAAGCTGCAACAGAGAAAAGAAGATACTAGTTAAGAGTTAAATAAGATACTGAATGCATCATATAATTTTAGTCAAGCACGAATCCTCAAAGGTCCTTTAACCCATGGCAAAAAAGATTCATTTCTTTTGTTCATAATTATTTCATAAAATGTTACTCAATTCAATGTCACGTGTTAAAAGTATTTTTTAATCGATCTAGTTCTGTAATAGGCAATTATCTCATTCTTAAAGATGAAGTTAGCAGAAAACGTTTGAAAGAAACACTGAAACAGGAATAGTTTGATAAACAATTCACAAATGCATGAATCTGAACACACAGAATAAGGCAACATGAAATTTAAATAGTTCTTTCCACATCCTGCCAGTGAAAGACTAGCCAAATATAAAATTTATAACTTTGTCTACCACTAAAAAATTAATAAAGACATGAAGCTTACAATGAAGCTTACAACACAGAAGAGCATGATCCAAAATTTAAAGAAATACACATGTTCAACTAACGTGCTTATCCTCACAATAAAAAAGCACATGGACCAGACTCGGGGAGCTGATTCTAGTTGCAAGTTCTAATTTATAAGACCTACTTTTATGCATTATATTGTGAGACTCAAGATGCAAGCACGTTATAAACGTTGAAAGATCGACAAAATATCCAAAGAGAGATTTGATTGTACCGGAGCAATATCATCTGGAATTGTCATCGTCCACACAATGGATCTCTCAATTGGATTAGGGCCAACACTGATTGTAATGCCTTTCTCAGAGAACCTTGAAAGCAGAAGTCCTACATTAACATTGATACCAGCGGCACTCAGTTTCTATACTTAAGTGACAAACTACCATTCATAGGAAAAAAAAAAGAAAAAAAAAAGAAAAAAAGAAAGAGAGAATCAAAGAGCAAACATGTAAAGCATAGATTTAAGTATATTACAACGAAGAGAGAAATTTCTTACCTCCAATAGATCCTTCAACAACTTTAGTATCAATCTTGGCAACAATAGATTTAAGGGCTAGCTTTCCCTTTTCCCATTTTTTCTTTTCCTTCTCTATCTTTTTACGCTCAGCTTCCTCTGCTTTCAAGGCTGCTTTTTGTAATTTCTCTTGCTGGATGATGGAAGCCAGTTTAACTACTGATCAGGAAATACAATATAGAAAAGTCATATAACGAATACTTACCTCTTTTCTTAACTTCTTTTCCTCCATCGCACGGGCTTTTACTTCCTTCAACAGCTGCTTTTTTGGAAACGCTTCAGCAGGAAGAGCTTTTATCTTATCACTTCTGATCTGCTCGTTTATACCAGTCTGCTCCACACTTATATTTTCTTTTTCTTGGTCAGAGTCTGCCTGATTTTTAGATTATATCAAATAACGACAAAAGCAAGCAAATTTCAATGTCTATACAGCTACTACCACTTAGAAATAAAAGAGAGAAACTATTGGGAAACAAAATGAAAGAAACCACAACAACACCCTGAACTTTGAAGATACAATACAAACAACTGGCACGTTACGGGATCAAGAATTGTCACATCCCCTACTATACAGCTTCGAAAAGCACACAACAAATAGTCTGAAAGTTCATCATGTACCAATAACAACAAATATGGTACTAGTTCCTTGCAGTTAGATACCTCGATAGTATCATTAGTCAGGGAAGGGCGAAAACTGACTTCACGCATCCAGTTAGTATTATCATCTGGAAAGAAGCAGAAACATGTGAAGTCATGCATACTTTGATAAATGCACAAAAGTTTGGTTTTTGGGCTAAGCAAAACCTATATTTGTCTCAGATATTATAGTATTCTTATAGTATGCCTCACTGGTTCCAGATTCCAATCCACAACGTGGCTCCTTAAATTCAGCAAGCACGGATTCATACTTCTTCGAAGTTCCAGGTTGAGGACTTTCTTCAAAATCCGAATCCAGAGATATTATCCGTTTTCCTAAAAATAAACATCGAGAAGTAAACAAATTATTGTTTAGCCTGATGATTCAAGTTACACCAACCTAACAACAGAAAAGTGAAAATCTTTAGAAATCACAAAATTTCTCAAAAAAGAACAAGCTTCTCGGTACCAATTTCATATTCGTAAAAGCATTCAATGAAACTAAATCTAAATTTTGAGAATCGAGAAATTCCCGATCACGAACGATAACTTACCGGAAAACTTATCTTCGCGGTTTGAATTCAGTTTTCCCGGACCCAAGGAACACTTGACGATAGAGAAATCATCGGAGAGAGGTGTCTCAGGGACGAAAATAGGAGTAGAAGAAGATTCCGGCGGTTGCTTCTGCGGAGTCGGATCAGAATCCGAAATTAGTATTGTAAAATTGGGATCTTTACGTGGCCGTTTCGAGAGTGATGGAAGTGGAGTAGACTGATCCTCTCCATCGGAGATGAGAATGTGATCCTTCATGGAAACAAGAGAGAGGGTTGAGAATTTCGAATCTCACAGTCAAGCGCGGGACTATCGAAGAAGATGATGAGATGAAGTGAAGTGAGGGTTTGAATTTGAAATTGCAGATAACGACTCGAGATGTTATGTAGTGTTTGGCTGTAGAGTAAATTGTATTCGAGAATGAGTTTGCGACTGTTCAGTGTTCACTCTACATGAGTTAAGAAAAACTTCGGGTGTGATTGGAAGCACTCAAACCCCTCGATATATTTATTTTGCTAGCAATCATTAATTAGTTTGAAAGAAGTGTTTAAACACAATGTTTAGAAACAATATTTAAAGAGGTATTTGGATTTATTTAGAGGTATTTTTTTTTCACATATCAAAATCTTATTATAGAAGGAGAAATAGGTTTGAAGGCCTCAAACAAAAAGAGATTAACTCCTCAACTTAAAATAGAAAAAATAGAAACAAATATCAAGTTTACAATGGATAATAGACATTGACTGCTTTTTAATTTTTATTCTCCTTGACCTTATTTGAGAATTGAATAGATTTGAAAAGATGAAGTTCATGTACTTTATTTCCTTGTTCTCTAATGGTTATGGAGAAACATCAACTTATCAGACCACAGCCAAATCTGATTTTTTGGTCTTGTGGAGGAAACTTAAGCATCCACTTAATGATTCATTAATCTTTTTATAAAAAAATTGATGAAAGATGCGATTCGATTAAGACAATGGTTTACCAGCAACATATCTTATTACCATAATGAAACTGAAACATAACTTATTCTTAAACTAAAATATGAAAGACAAGACCTTGTGATGAACTCCAATCAATGATTGATGGAGGAGAGAACCAAGAAGCTTCAAAGAAGCTCTTAAGAGAGAACCAAAAAACTTCAAAAGTGGTCTTGGGAGGAAACCTTGTACATATGAGGTGGATGAAGGTGTAGAAAACCAAAGGCCCAAATACAGATCTGACATCAGACCGCTAGCCATTCGTGGCTAAGAAGAAGGAGAAATCAAATGGAACCACCGCATCATTCTCAGACGAGCAGGCCAGATCTATAACCAGATATGAGATGTACGGCGCGTTAAGACAAGATTACTGACGAGATGATATTTAACTGAAAGCCACAGGTGGTGGCCTCCTTTTTCTAGTGACGGTTAGGCTCACCGACAACTGGAAAAGAAAGATCAGCGGTGGCAAATTGTTTCTGCGAAAAAAAAAGGGAGAAAGAAAAAGTTTTTTTGCCGTTTTGAAAATCTCGAACTATTGTTTTAAATTCATTTATGCGAATTTAAATAATTGTTTCTAAATGGGTTATTTATGAATGTTTGAAAACAACTGTCATTTGTATTAGAAAAATCATTACAATATTACTAATTAACTTTAATTTTCACACATCCATTTCAAACTTTTTTGCTGACCATTATCTTTAACCGCTTGGTTTCAAATGACTTTTGTTTTCAATAAATCTTTTTTTTTCAATTGTTCATTGTCCAATATATTGTGACCAATTGAACCATCAGTCAAATTGTACGAACTATAATCACTCTTTTGACTTCAATTTTTTTTGGATATTTTAATGTTTACCTTAAACAACATTAACAACTTCTAAAGTATTTTTGGTTAACTGATTCAATCTTTATTTATGCGGTTTTGTTTATCAAAATTCAATTTTAAAAATACGTGTAGCTCTGCATTATATTATTTGAGATTCAAAAGATATAGATCAGATATTATCGATTCAATTATTGACAAAACACAACTTTTATGAACTAAACTAAAATCTAGCTCTTGGGAATGATACCCATAACTAAAGATGTAAGATTTCTAATGTTCAAATGCATTTAAAGGCACACCAAGTGAATGTCTTGTAAGCATTTAAGGAGTTTAAAACGGACATGTTCATGATCATGAGAACAAGCTATGAGTACTCAAGGGTTATACTTATGATTTTGCTTTTTACAGCTATCAATTTAATTACAACAAATGCAAATGATTCTCGTTATGAGTATTTGAGGTTCGAATCCACAGATAACCTATAACTAGCACACTAACACTATGAGAATCGAACTTAAAATAGAGCAACTGATTATGGTTTTACAACCACAACTACTCAAACTGAAACAAAACCCAACTAAACTCAAACAAAGTGCAAGCAATCAAGAACTAAACAAAATTAAGCAAAAATCAAATGGAAAAGAGGCAAAGATAGTCGATTAAAAGCAATGAGTTTCGGGTTAGGCAATTGATTTAAGGGCATGACAATGAACTAATGATGCAAAAAGAAACAATTAAGCTCGACTTAGGACTTGTAACACAATTGTAAATCAACCCAATCTCATGGCATTGACCCCTCTAGTAATCAATCAATAAAGCTAAACTCTCATTTGTCAATTCAAAGATCAATAAACACTAAAGAAAAGTCCATTAAGTCCACTAATCACCCTAACATCAACTCTCATTGGCTAGGAAAAAAAAACTCATAAAAAGTTCATCTGGGAATTTAATCGAACACCTCTCATGTGACAAATTTCCTAACATCTAGATTCAACTGACCAAGTCAAATCTAGTATTAAGATCAGCATAAATGAAGGAATTCTCCAAGATCTAATAAACTAAGCATCAATAATCCACTATCAAACCCTAAAATCTATCAAACCTTCAACTCATCTAACTAACTACTCACACAATTCAACAAGAGATAAACAAGAAAAACAAAACATGATGGAGAAAGATTGAGAAGAGAAGAAGAGAAGTCAATGGACTCATTCAAGGATCTAAAGATCCAACAAAGGTCTCTCAAATTTTGTCTCTAAAAATACTTCATAGCCTCTCAAATGGCTAAAGATTAGGTTATAAACTGTGTATTTGGCTTGGCGTCTACCTCTAGATCAATGAGAGCTCTCTCAGAAAGTGGTTGGCGTAATCTTCGTGGCAGAATTATCTATCTTGAGTAAAATCATCATATCTTCCTAGCCACTTGTCCAAATACCTTCAGACCACCACCAAACGAAAGCTAACTCTTATGGCTATTTTGTATCCAAAATTTTCATCCAATTCCGTTCATGGAAAGGCTTTCATCGATCAATAATCTCAAGCATGTAGTCGCGGTTCTTCACCAAAAGCCTTGTCTCGACCAATATGGTCAAGGTTTTCAACAACTAACTTTCCTTATCTGTTTGATGCATTTCACTTCATTTTCTTGCTTGTATATCCATCCCAAAGTCTCTAATTCTCTATACATAGCTCCAAATCACCAAAATTGACTCAAAAATACAGAATATGCATATACATGCTCCAAAAACTCTCTAATGTGCAAAGTATGCAAATTACTGACTTGAATGATATTAAGGGGGTTTATTTAAATATGATTTCGAAAAAGTTTGAATAACTATTACAATTATAGAATCTGATAAACTCTAATAGAATTAAAGAATCTCATAGACTTTCTTAAAATTTCTTATCAAAACTTTACATATAATCTCACATATTCTTGCAAACTCTCACATACTCTTGTGTACTCTAACATAATATACAATCTTTCACAATATATTATTGTATAATCTTATTAATATAATTTTTGGAGTTTTTATTCTTGTAGATACTATTTTAAGAATTTTGTATTTTTTAATAATTAGTTATTATATCGTCTTTAATTTTTGTAAATAACTGTTTCATATGTTTGAGTTTATATAAAATTTGTTCTTTTTGGATTACAAACATATATTATCATTGAGAAAACTGATATAAAATTAGTTAATATAATTCTAGCAATAATTATCTTTAGTAATATATTATTTCATTTTCATTTTCCTAAAAAAATTTTATTTTCAGAAGAAATATGTTTTTTAAGAAAATTACTTTAAAATCTTGGGGTAACACACCTAAGATTTGAAAGACTCTTTTTATGGACAAATAACTTTGAAATCAAGTAATCAGTAACACTAAACTTTAAAAAATTTGTAAAGTTATTTGAATTTGTTTTATTTGAATAACACATAACTTTGAATGATTTTTAGAAATAAATAACACATGACTTTTAATGATTGTAGAAAAGATTTTAAAATATCAAAATCAATAATACACAACTTTAACAAAATTTCCAAAAGTCAAAATTGATTAATATGAAACTTTAGAAGTTTTGAACTCTATATAAATCATATAACAAATAAACCCCCTATAATATCATACTAACTAGAATAATATTGTATTAAATAAGTTTTAGATGGTAGAAAATGATACAAAATGCTAATATTGACATATATATATATATATATAGAGGTGTCAAAATGGGTAAATCCAACTCAACCCAACCCATTGGATAATGGGTTGTGGTTAACCCATTACTCATTTACTTAATGGGTTGGGTTGACCCGTTATCTATTTTATTTAATGGGTTTGAGCGGGTTCGTGGGTAACCCGTTAATTAATTTTGAAAATTTAGAAGTTTAATTTTTTTATTTTTATAATAATTGTTGATATTTTTCAGATTTTTATTTTCAATTTGATACATAAGTTTAGTTGTTTTTACAAATTGGGAAAAAAAAAGAGGAGAGAAGTAAAAAAACAGAGAGAAGTAAAAAAAAAAGAGTAAATTGAGGAAAGAGAGTAAAATGAGGAGAGGGAGTAAAATGAGGAGAGAGAATAAATGAGGAGAGAGAGTAAAATGAGGAGAGGGAGTAAAATAAGTAGAGAGAGTAAAATGAGGAGAGGGAGTAAAATGAGGAGAGAGAGTAAAATGAGGAGAGAGAGTAAAAAGAGGATAGAGAGTAAAATGAGGAAAGAGAGTAAAAAAGGAGAGAGAGTAAAATAAGGAGAGAGAGTAAAATGAGGAGAAAGACTAAAATGAGGAGAGAAAGTAAAATGAGGAGAGAGATTAAAATGAGGAGAGAGAGTAAAAAAGGAGAGAAAGTAAAAAAAGGAGAGAGAGTAAAATGAGGAGAGAGAGTAAAAAAGGAGAGAGAGTAAAATGAGGAGAGAGAGTGTAAAATGAGGAGAGAGAGTAAAATGAGGAGAGCGAGTAATATGAGGAGAAAGAGTAAAATGAAAGAAAGAGTAAAATGAAGAGAGAGTAAAAAGAGGAGAGAGAGTAAAATGAGGAGAGAGTAAAAAAAGAAGAGAGAGTAAAATGAGGAGAGAGAGTAAAAAAGAGGAGAGTTAGTAAAAACTAGAAAGAAAAAATGAGGAGAGAGAGTAAAAAAGGAGAGAGAGTAAAATGAGGAGAGAG
>OVBA01002480.1:0-34098 GCA_900406435.1 Lepidium aucheri | reverse complement strand
TGGTACTCCAAATCTAGGAAAAATGATAGTCTTGAACAACTTTATTACTACTTTTGCATCATTCGTCGGACTTTCAACCACTTCTACCCATTTGGAGACATAATCTACGACTACCAAAATGTAGGTGTTTCCATGTGATGGCGTACTAAAGGGTCCCATGAAGTCTATACCCCAACAATCAAACACTTTGATGTCTAAGATTGGTTTTTGAGGCATCTCATTGCATTTTCCTATGTTCCCCATTCGTTGACAAGGGTCACACTTTGATATGAAGGCTTGAGCATCCTTAAACATGGTAGGCCACCAAAAGCTGNCACACTTTGATATGAAGGCTTGAGCATCCCTAAACATGGTAGGTGACCAAAAACTAGCTTGCAAAATTTTCTGAACTGTCTTGAAAGATGCGAAATGTCCTCCGTATGTAGACCCATGGTAGTGTTCCAACAGTCCTTCTACCTCTTCTTCAGCCATACATCATCTAAACACACCATTCGATCCTCTCTTGTATAAATATGGCTCATCCCAAAAATAGTGATTTACGTCTCTAAAGAACTTCTTCTTTTGATATCCTTCCAAACTCGTAGGTATCTCTCCTACCACCAGATAATTCACCGAGTCAGCATACGAAGGGAGCCCTGATCCAGAAAACTGATTTCTTCATAGAGGCTCATCATTCTGATCAATTTGTCGCTCCTCGGAGTTGACTACCGCAAGTTGTACCCACGAGGCTTGACCCTTGTGTTCATGTCTAGAGGTTTTGATTACCATCAGCTGTTCTTCAGGCATGGAATCATTTATTGGGACTGAGTCTTCTATCATCATCCTTGATAAGTGGTTAGCTACAATGTTCTCTATACCTGGTTTATCCACTATCTCCATGTCGAGCTCTTGGAGAAGAAGTATCCATCTAAGAAGCCTTGGCTTTGCATCGTTCTTTTTCATTAGGTACATCAAGGCCGCATGGTCGGTATGGACGATGACACTGGAACCAACTAGGTAGGACCTGAATTTCTCAAATGCAAAGACAACAGCCAGCAGTTCCTTCTCGGTTGTTGCATACTTGATTTGGGCATCGTCAAGTGTCCTACTTGCGTAGTAAATGGCAATCAACTTCTTTTCTTTCTTTTGTCCATGGACTGCTACTATCGCATAGTCACTAGCGTCACACATGATCTCAAATGGTAGAGTCCAATCGGGTGCTTGGACATTGGGTGCTGAGACGAGTGCTGACTTGATAGTTTTAAAGGCTTCCATACACTCATCATCAAATGAAAACTCTGCCTCTTTGCATAATAGGCGAGTGAGCAGCCGAGCTATCTTTGAAAAGTCCTTGATGAACCTCCTATAAAACTCGGCGTGACCCAAGAAGCTTTTAATGTCTTTCACTGTCTTTGGGGGTTGTAACTGAACCATTACATCTATCTTGGCCTGATCAACCTTAATACCTTTCTCAGAAATCTTTGCCCCAAAACAATCCCTTCTTTGACCATGAAATTGCATTTCTCCCAATTAAGTACCAAGTTGGTATCCACGCACCTGCTCAATACCCTGCATAGATTTGACAAACAAGAGAAGAAGGAGGAGCCATAGACAGAAAATTCATCCATAAAGACTTCCACCATCTCCTTGATTAAATCCTAAAATATAGACATCATGCAACGTTGAAAAGTTGTGGGAACATTACAAAGACCAAATGGCATTCGTTTATAAACAAAGGTACTGTAAGGGAAAGTAAAGGTTGTTTTCTCTTGATCATCTGGGTGTATAGGGATTTGGAAGAATCCACTATACGCGTCTAGAAAGCAATAATACTTGTGGTTTGCTAGACGTTCCACCATTTGATCAATGAAAGGCAATGGGAAATGGTCTTTCCTAGTAGATGAGTTGAGTCTCCTATAATCTATACACATCCTATGCCCCGTAATGGTTTTAGTTGGTATCATTTCATTTTTTTCATTCTTAACCACAGTGATACCTCCCTTTTTGGGGACACAATGAACTTGGGAAACCCATTTGCTATCGGAGATGGGATAGATTACATCCGCATCAAGTAGCTTAAGGATTTCCTTTTTTACTACTTCTTTAAGGTTCGGGTTCAACCTCCTTTGGTGCTCTATGCTAGAATCAGACTCATCTTCTAGGTGAATTCTATGCACACAAAAGCTAGGTGAGATTCATTTAATGTCCTCAAGAGAATAACCTATAGCTCTTCTAAGGCGTTTAAGTTCGGATAGCAAAATTTCAAGCTCTTCATCATTCAAAGCATCATAAACAATTACAGGATATGTAAAATTAGGTCCTAAGAAAGCGTACCTTAGGCAAACGGGAAGCATTTTCAATTCAACTTTTGGTGCCTTGAGCTCGACCAATCGTCTTGGTTTGCCTTAAAGGTTCCCTCGGTGTTATCTGCTTTGAGGTGCATGACCGAGTGCTTAACTAATCCGGCAATTCTTGTTTGCAAGAGGCTTGAGATTTGTTTCCCCGCTTGTATATCCGTAGTATCTGATTTCACCAGTTCCTCAATCACAACTGAGCTTCTTGGTGATTGATAATCATCCAAAAGTTCCCTATAGAGCTCCGCTTTGATATGCAAAAACTCATCTCGAATCGGTGTGGTTAGTGCAATTTGCAATTGGTCCTTTGTGAGCAATTCCTCAAGCAGCTCATCTTTAAGATCGTCCGTCTCTTGGATCCAAAATGATTGGTTCTCAATGGTAGGTTTCTTCAATACGTTTTTGATGTGGAACTTCATTTTGATGTTTTTGCCCAAATTTAGCTATATAGTTCCATTCCTCACATCAATCAAGGCTCCAGCTGTGGCTAGGAAAGGTCTACCAAAGAGAAAAAGGTCTTTTGGTTCTTGATCCATTTCGAACACGACAAAGTTCGTCGGGATGTGAACTCCTCCCACGTTAACAGGTAAATCTTCAAGCATTCCATGTGGTATCCTACTAGACCGATCGACGAGTATCAAAGAGATCTTGCATACTTTGAATGTTATGAATCGTAATTTCTTTGCAACCGAGAGGGGCATAAGACTTATTGAGGCTCCTAAATCACACAAGCAATTATTGAAGGATAGCATTCCAAGAGCAGGGGATGGTAAAGGTACCAGGGTCGGCTAGCTTTCTGGGTACTTCCTTTCTTAGGATGATTGCACTAATCTCATGAGTTAGTCTCACTTCTCCTTCGATCTCCTTGTTGTTCTATTTCACCGCGTCTTTGAGGAACTTATGGTAAGACGGCGTCAACATAAAGGCATCGACCAATGGAATTGGAAACTCGATGTCTTAAATTGTTTGAAGAGTTGAGTCTTATATTTCTCAGCAATGCGCTTTTTATGGTTCTTAGGAAAAGGTAGGTGAGGATAAATGGGTGGAGACGGGTTGCTTTTATGTGAATCTGCTGCCAAAGATTCAACTCGTTGTGTTGCCTCGGATATGGCGATAGCGAGGTAAGTTGAAGGAATGTTGTCTGGCGGTGGTTTTGCTGGAAAATTCTGCCCTTGTTCCTCAGTGATGCGAGGCGAACTGTCGAGGATCGCATCTGATTTAAGCTGATCGTTGATCTGTGTTCGTGAACCATCCCCCCTTCTTCAATCATATTGTCCTCAGTATTAGTAGTTGTAGCAGTAGTACGGCCCATCCTTTGTTCTGAGTGTAACTCATTGAAACAGATTGATGCCTCGTTGGTCGCACAAGGTGGACAGTCGAGGTTCGTATTTGGAATAGGAGAAGGAAAAGGTGTGGCTTGTTTTTGTTCTACTTGCTGAAGTCTTGTGTTTATGCCCCCGATCGTAGTATGGAGATCAGTATATCGGTTGTTGATCTCAGCAAACTTCACTGTGAGCTCATCGGCCGCAATCTTTTGCCCTTGCAATATCGCTTGTAACATATCCAATACAGCTGGTTCTGATACGGTTGGAGTGGCGGTGTGTTCAAGCAAACTGACTTCTTCCACTTGGATCTCTTCCTCAGTTGGGACAGGTTTTGGTCTATTCCGTAGCAAACGGTCCATTTTGGCATTCATTATACGGATTTCGATTTTGCTCGATTCGGCTGATTTGGTAGAATATAATCTGCTGGTTGCATCACCTTCATTATACTGTCCTTGAGCTTGCGCAAGGTTTGCAATGAGCTCCCATCTGGCGGTAATATCTTTGTGCACAAATTACCGTTCCTCACCGTGTCCACTAACGTTCGATACCTCGACCTAATTCCTCGGTAGAAGGTGCTGAGTAAGGACTCAATTGTGTAGCTATGATGTGGACATTGGGCGACATAATCATTAAACCTTTCTCATGCTTGCGGGAAGCTTTCTAAGCGTTTTTGAGTGAAATAAAAGATTGTTGTACGGAGTTTCATGGTGCGGGAAAGTGAGTAGAACTTGTTCAAGAATGCCTTCTTACACTCGGCCCAAGATGTGATCTGGCCAGGAGGTAGATGTTTTCCCAGTTCTGGGCCTTCTCCACGAGGGAAAATGGAAACAGGCGTAATCTGAGTGCATCGTTGCTTAATCCGTCTATTTAAATGGTTCTGCACAGCCTATCAAACTCGTCAAGGTGCTCAAGTGGATCTTCGCATTGTAATCCGTGGAATTTAATGCGCTGAACCATAGCAATGAGGCTACATTTGATCTCAAAAGTGTGGTTGGTTACGGGTGGTGGATTGATTCCGTACTGAGGATAATAAGTTGTTGGTTCGTCTGCTGCGTCTATCATCTGTGGTGTGTTTTTGTCAGGAACGTTGGAGTGGTCCTGATCAGTATACTCGTCTGTTGATGAAGTGGCCATAGCGAGGACAGGAAACGAGGAATGTGATGTTTCTTGAACTCAGGGCTTGACAGCGAGTATAGACATTGAGTGTAAGTTTTTAATGTACTACACTCACATTCGGCCGTCAAGGAGTACCTGCGAGGCCTGCAAGGACAAAAACAACAACTTGTCAATAGGATTGAAGCTTGGTCCTTATAGATCCAAGCTGTATGAAGCAAAGACAAGTTATCTAAGCAGTAAACACACAACTTGATCCTAAGACTAGTAAACTATAAATTGAAACAAGTGAAAATCCAATTTGGCAACGGCGCTAATTTGATAAAAGGTTTTTTGCGCTTCTCTTATCAAATCATAGAGTATGGTGGTGAGTAGAGTGGGCTTGTCGAACCAGTACTCGGAAATGCTTGTTGACAATCTATCTAATACCAAATCCTAGTTCAAGTTAATATAGCATCCTGTCACAATGATAGACTCTAAGAAATAACAAGCTACCAAATTAGCAAATAGGACAAAATGGGGTAAAGACAAAAATAAAACAAAATTTGAAATTACTAAACAGAAATGGTGCTAAAACAGAGTATGAAATGCGAATAAGGGTTTAAACAAGCTAGAGGGGAGGACCAAGAGGATTGGCAGGTTGATCGGTGGTAAACTTGCCAATCCCGCTCACTGTATTCTTTGAGCGATCTCTAGACCAGGAGATAGGTTTGATCGGCCTGCTCTCGCGGAGAGGATCTCGATCCGGATCGGCTGATCCATTCCAACTCTCACCGTGATCACGCCGAACCGGTCGCATGAAGCCTTGCCCAAATCTTCTAATGACAGATCCACATGCTAGATCTCTCTTCGGCAGATCAAGCCATCACTAGAGCACATGATCTCTTTTCCCGTTAGTGCTAGCCTTTGATCACGGCCCAAATCAGATCTCAACTGATCAGGAAGAGATAAGCATTAAGCTTAGCCTTACTAGAAGAGATCAGCGTTTTGATCGGTTAGCTAGGCGAGGGAATCAATGGATTTACCTCCGATATTTCCATCCTCGAGATCCAAAGGGATCTACTCGCTCCTTATTTCGAGAGGGCTGAGGATTGGGGTAGATTCCGTAAAAGTAAATAAGCTAAAAGATGCAAGAAGAAAAGATGAAGATAACAAGCAAAATTAATTCATTTAATAGATAACCATTAAAAGATTACAAACCTTCAAAACAAGCTTGAAGGAAAACAACAATAAAAGAGAGAGAGTTTCTCGGCTAAAGCATCAGATAAAAAATGATAACAGGGTCATTAGGGGGTATTTATAGGGTCATTCTCATAACCCTAATGGCCAAACCGACTTATGTTGGTCAACAAGGCGGTCAGTGAAGCTTTCCTCAGAGTCCTTGCGCGAGCTTGGACACCGAGGAACGCTTCACATCTCGGTCCTCGTGGTTCTTGTATGAGTTGCAGCTCTGAGTGTAACCTTTGATGTGAAGAAGGATGGGTCTTTGTTCCGCACCGATCTTTCCTCGCGGCAGGTTGGTTGAGGTAAGTTCCTGAGGCGGCCTTTGTTGAGCGTTCTGGGTATTCCTCGCCTTGCGATCCGTGAGGTAGCGATCCAAGGGTGCACGATCATTCTTGACTTAAATGTTCCAGCAGCTGGTCCAATTCTTCTTAGCTCCAGTTTTGCTCCTTTTCTGCTCTTTTTACCTAGATAAACTCCAAAACTCTAAATGTAAATGCAAAGAATGCAAAACAAGCCTAAACAGACCTAAATGCAAGGAAATTCTAGCTAGATAAATGCAAAGTGACCTAAAATAAGACTCTAAAACCATCAAAAATCACACACATCAATAGACCTGCAAAGACATTTAAATGAATTGTAAAGCGTACCTTATCTTGTCTTAGAAGAGGCCATGAATGACTTGTTGAATTTGGTGCTATCAATGAGTTTTCTTGAGATTCTTGGACTTGATGTTGCAGCCTTTGTTGCTCCCTTTGAATGTTGTCTTGGTCCATGATCTCGTAGCCTTCATCTTGTGCCATTCTTTTGTCGATCTTAGTGCGGTCCATTGGCGAGTCTTCTCCTCTGACATTTGACAATGCATTTGTGACTATTTCATCGAGCTCCTTCCTTAGCTTCTTAAATCTTACTCAAGCCATTGGGCGGTTTGGTATAATGACCACATCAATTCTCCTCTCGCTGACATCCAAAACATCCATCAGTGATGGAACCACCAGCGAAATCGACTTTGCTAGACTCGTCGACAACATTCTCCTCACGGGACAGAGACTTAGACTCGGACTCAACCCTCATTTCCCAGAACAGCGAATCGAATCCTATTACTAAATTCTTGAGTAAAACAAATCACTAAACCCTAAATTGTCGCAACGGACGACGATGATATCACCAGCGAAGAAGTCGAAAATCCAAATCATAAAGAGAGAAGCACGGAGAGGAAAGCATACTTTTTGTAGATGCCGAAGAGATGAACCAGGTTATGAAGGAGAAGAATAAGAAAGAGGAATTTATGGCTGAGAGAGGAAATCGAAGCGACGTGAGCCGAATCGCCTCCAGTCGCATCGCATGAGTCCCCATATTCTCATAAGGAAGACCTCATGTCACGAGCAATTATGCCCCAAGACGAAGGTCCACAGGCTATGGCCATAGGTCATCATTGCCGACTTGACATCTTAGCCGACCCACTTAAAGAATTTTCGCTATAAAAAGGAGCCAAAGGCACACCAAGCAGATATCGGATCTTCATATCTCTCCCTAGAACTCTTAAATTTTGTAATCATACTTGTCACCTAAAACCGAGAATCAAAATCCATTCTTGTACTATCTACTGTCTTGATTAATAAATATTTGCTAATCTCACCATAAACATCTATAGAAGCTTAGTCGATCAGAGATGTTCATTCGAACTTTTGCTCGTACGAAAAAAGGAGCCGATCAAAGCGTCTTGTAGAAATGTTTGAATGAGGAAGTGTGATTTATTTTCTTCCTTTTTTCATATGATTTGATTAATTAAAAAAAAGGGAGAAAAATAACTTTAGAATACATTAATTAGCATAAAAAAGGATTTCCAACAACTAAACCCACCGAAAACTGTGCTTGAGATTCTAAGCTTATGAACTGAACCTATTATCTGGACAAGCAAACCAAGTAGCTAAAACAATCGCAACTAGTGTGACGAGAGAGCACATGCTCACTCCTCACCTATCCTCAGGAGGTCCGTCGTGGCTCTCACACCTCACAGAGAAAGAAGCAGTTTCACTCTCGTTTCTCTACGATAATTTTTTCTTTGAAAGACGTTTAATTTTATTCCTTTCGTTATTTCAAGGTTTTTACCTTTGTAACTCAAACAATGTTCTTTTTAATATAAAGCTGAAAAGAGTAGCCATAAGAATTAAACAGAACAAATAGAGCAAGAACACAGAGCAATCCCAGATCCGATGAACAAAACCTTCACAAGCACTGTAATTTAGTTTAGGATTCAGTTAAATCAAATGCTGATTTGTATTGAATGAATCGAATTAAGAATTCAACTTACTAAGAATAAAAGTCGTATATTCACTTTGCAAGAGTTCTTTCTTGTACAGAGGACTCAGAACACAGAAGCTACAACCAAAGAAGAGAAAAACTGAAGCACTAAATCAAACCTTGAGGAATGCTTTTCATAGTGGTTAGAAATGAAACACAAAGAGGAGAAACATACTTTTGTTTGTTCAAGTCGTAGCTTCAACTTCTGGATCAGTTTCAACCGGTACATTTGGCGAAGAACTGTTCTTTTCTCGACCTCTTAAACGTGAAGAAACATTGTCAATAGCTGAATTTAGTTGTCCGATTTTCTCATTCAAAGTCTCTCTTGTTTTCTCTAAACCTTCATCGTAGTACGTTGGCTCTTGCGGGTTCTTAAGACCATACTCATCTTCATTTAGTACGGATCTTCGAATCTGAATCAACAAACCCAAGAGAAGAACAAAAAGATCATCCATAGCTCCAAGAAACGATCAGAATATAACCAATGAAACAGTCATGAGTCAACAGAAAATACTGTGTTATTGTCACTGGAATGTGCATAATCAAGAACAAAAGCTTATTCGAATCTTTTTTTTTTGCATTTCAATAGAGTTTTATAAACAAATTAACCAATTAGTATCATAGTCCAAAATCATTGACCATAAGCTATGATCGTCTATTTCACATGGCAAATTTTAAAGAGTTAACGTGTTACCTGTGGAGCAAAGATATAAGCTACAGCGCCAAACACAGCACCTCCTAGAAGAAAACCAGCTATGAATTCACCACCGCCTCCGCTCCTACTCCCGTCTCTGAAATCATTTCAGTTTTCATGAATTTAAAGTCAACTCGACACTATAGTGACACACACACATACATACATAGATGATAGATACATACCGGTACTCTGCAGAAACAGAAAACTTGAGAGTCCGGTCTGATTTCTTCTGAATTATCAGTGCAGAGGTTTTACAAAAAGAATTGAGGTTTGTGGTAGACAATCCATTTGCTTTGACATGATGAGATTGAGAACCACCTATGTAACCAGATTCAACAAACCGAATCAAGAATCTTGCTGCTATGTTTCTTTTTAATATGAATCTCTCTCATTAAAACTTTTACAAAAAAATTTTAGCTAAATTTTTTTTGTTAGATGCCTTACTTGTAGCTGTCTAATTTACAAAAGAATTGATTCTGATCTCAATTTTAGTGATCCGAACTAAAGAATGAGGCTAATTTATTAATAATCGTTGTGTCTCCATTCAGCAAATGACCAATCGGACAAAGTCTACCCTTCCTAATTCAATCGGAGTTCTAGAAGATGAGAAATAATACTACAGAAAGATGAAGTGGATGTATAATCACATAGATATACATACGTGGGTGGAATTATGAATTTGATTTTGATTCTTTTTTTTTTAATCCGTAAAGAAAGAATTTGAATTTCAGCTGAAAACAAAGGGATAATAGATAAAGAAACTAAGGAGCGATAATATGAAGCGAAAAGAAATCAATTACCAGAGAGAGAAAGAGGAGAAACAACACAGGACGCCATTGAAACCAAGAGATCTGAGCAATGATGCTTGACTAGTGACTGGGTAGGAAGAGGAAGGATATGCTGAGAAGCTTTTTTTGGTTATCTTTTCGTGGAAATAAAAATCTATACAAAATTACTAATTGCATACCGTATAGTATACTACTGAGAAATTCGATTCCCGGTCCAATCTGGTTTAGTTTTGAGATATCTCTTCTATCTTCACTCTTCAGCACAAGCATTTTCCCGCCAAAAAGAGAACGTCTCGAGACGCAGCGGCAGGCACACGCGTTACTTAAAAACCCTAAAATGGATTCCTCGTGCTCAATTGCTACCCCTCCCAACGACGATCTCTCATGGTGCCCTCCGCCACCGTCGCCGATTCTCCGCCACCTTCAACCACTGATTTGTTCNCTCTCTCTCTCTCTCTCTCTCTCTCTCTCTCTCTCTCTCTCTCTCTCCTCCGTCAAAATTTTGTCATTGAATAGCCGTTCAGAATTTCAAAGTTTGAATTGGACATCGGTATCTTGGCTCTGAGCTGGTTTTGATGTTTTCCCGTTTTCATGGCAGCCATTTTTTGTCCTTCACAAGGCTTCATCTGGGAAACTCCATGGGAAATCAACTGGGACATTGAAAAGCAAGCGTAGGATCGAGTCACCTACACCTAAAATTGCTAAGAAACCTGAGGTCAAATGCGTGGATGAGGAAGATGGTCATTTTTTCTCAAGTCTGCCCTTGAAAGTTTTCGAGACTGTTTGGTCGAAAATCGAGAAGACAATCCAAGTCCGTCTCGTTTTTTTCTCCTAAATCTTTTCAGTGTATATTAATCTTCAATGTTAGGGTCTTTTACACCTTGATTTCTCCCGCATATAAAAGTTGCATTCGTACTTTTTCGATTACAGGATGTTCTGAGAGACTCGAACTCCAAAGTATTTAGTGGGATATATGATTGGATACGGGAGTCATTTGATTCGATCATATCATCAGAGGCACTGAAGTTGTCGGAAGCAGTTCGGTCTTATCCTGTTTTAACTCAGGCTTCTTCCAAGCAATTGCTTACTGCTATGGTCCTCACCAGTAAGGATTAGTGTTACATTAGGATTGTATTGTGTTGTGTTCAAAGTTTTAGTTTTTACATGCACCACACTTATGACTACAGTCAATATTGGTCCTTAGATACCATGTAACATTTGGATGATGTTTTAATGGGTTACTAAACTTCCAGAAACTTTCCAAGCAACCAGTTACTATTACTTCGCTTCTTCATATGGTAACCTTACATTATTGTCAGGAAATTTGGAGATGGTTGATGATTTATTGACATTTGAAGAACTGGAGATGCACTTGAAGTCTCAAGGATGCCATGTGGCTAAACTTTCATCTATGGACTTCTCAGCCAAGAATGGTGTAGGAGGTTGCCTTAGAGGTTTGTTACGCCAGTTTGTGATGCCAACCATACATGTTAGTAATCTGCGTAGTCTTTCATATCCTTAGTTTTGTAGCCTAGTTGCACAATAAGTGCATTCACTGACTGCTTTTCTTGAATTTTGAACAGGTGGCTGATGTTACCATTCTCGCATCATGGTACAGAGAAAACAAAAACCATGATAATCCCGTGGTGATAATTATGGATGATACAGAAAGATGCTGTGGACCTGTCCTATCCGACTTAATTCTTGTATTGAGGTAGGAGTACGTTTTTATGTTTACAACACTTACATTGTATCATGTTGAGGTTTTTCTGCAAACTGGACTAATAAGTTTTTCCATTTAAGAAACCTAGTTTTTATTCTGTTTTCGATTTAAGTCATTACCAATAAAATGTGATGAACTGCTCTTTCATTTTTTTTTTCTTTTCAGTGAATGGGCAGTCAAAGTTCCAATTTTTTTAATAATGGGTGTGTCCACAGCACATGATGCACCAAGAAAGATACTATCAGTGAACGCGCTGCAGAGACTTTGTGCTAGTAGGTTCACTCTTAGTTCTCCGGCCGAACGAATGGATGCAGTTCTCGAGGCTGTTTTTTTGAAGCAGTGTTCTGGTTTCACTGTTAGCCATAAAGTGGCGCTTTTTATGAGAAGTTACTTCCTGTGCCAAGATGGAACACTGACATCTTTCGTTAGAACTCTCAAGGTTTCTAGCTCTTTTTTTTCTGCTGTTTCAGGTTTTAATTTATTTTGGATTTCATACTCTTAGGTGTTTATCTCGCTAAACATTTGTTTCTCAGATATCCTGTCTACAGCATTTCTTATTAGAGCCTTTAAGCATCATGCTCGAGCACTTTTGTCAAGATGGTATTAATCAGGTATGCTTGATGTACCTGTCTATAAGTTCCACATTACATGTATAATAAAGCGCAATTTGCTTTATTCTAAGCAAATTTTTTTCGTATAAAGCCGTCAGGTGAAGGTATTGAACTGTTGACAGAAGCAAAAATGAAACATGCCTTTGACTTGCCATCTGTGACAAGGTATTCCGGAGAACTCATCATCTTATACCATCTTTAATTTCTATATTGGTATATTGGACGAACTGATGGGCAGGTTAGCGGTTTTGGACTTCATGATAAGGTTTGATCCTTGTTGGAGCTCGTGCACTATTAAAAAATCAGATGCCCTAATTTCTGAATTTGACTAGGAATAAAATTACTCGGAGTACTTTTGAAATGCTGCCTCAGTTTTTGTCTGACTTGCAAAGGATGCCAAATCCCTGGAGCATAGTAGTTTTGGTGAGTTCTCTCTTTGTTACGGTTCATCATTATAGAAAGAGCCTTTTACTCATCTTGCATGACTAGGATGCCATTTGTCTGTGAAAATAATTTATCATATTATAAATAATTTAGATAGAAGTCGTGGGAAAACTGTTTCAATGATTAAAAACATTATAAGGGGCTTGGAGCTTGCACTTTCTATCCTCAGGTTGATGAATTTTGAGTTCTATTTTTAAACCGTTTCTTTTCCATCTCTCAGTTGAAGGCAGTTTTTTAATTGTTTCTCATGACACGGCTTTTCTGTTGGTTTAGTTGGACTCTTGATGCATATTATCTTTCTCGCATTATACATCAGAGGATGATTAATGAGGCAGTCATGTCCTTCACCTGATAAGAGCGTTTTCTGTTTCCTGGATAAAATTGAGCGAAGTCTTTGTATACTGTTTTGCAGTGCATATTTGAAGCTGGAAAGTTTGATAAACTTCGATTGCTAGACATACTCTGTGAGACACTTGACCCAGAAGCACGTTACTTAAGATACTTCTCACCTTTGGCATTTGTCAACTGTCAAGGTCACGATTCAGGACGTACTAGTGTTATCAGACGTGTTCTGCACAAGCTCAGGTGAGTAGTGTTGTATGGAAGAAACGTGAGATTTTTCTCTCACATAACAGCAGCCTAGGAGTCTCGTAAATATATGAATTGAATATAATTTTTCTGATGAATCTGTTCAGATGGCGTCTTAGTGTACTTAGGATATGTTGCCAAATTTGTGGAACAAGATACTGATGACTAGTGTTTGTTAATCAAGTTAGATTGATTAATGAACTTTTTTGTTATTGAGTTATTCGGCCTAATTCTGAGGTCATTAAGAGCTTGTGTTAGAATCTTTACAAGGAGCTTGACTCAAAATTTCTGAAGCTCTTGCATTCAAATTTTTCCAGGGATCTTTCACCGTCACAACTGTCTAGCTTGTTGAAACGTTGGGAAAATCTCACTGTGGGGTTCAGTGAGGTAATAATATAATAAAGACAATAAAAAATTTTATTACTCTTGACTTGCATATGTTGTATGTGATTTAAACTTCATTCGTGCTTAAAAGTATTTTTAATGTTTTTTGGCTAGTGTTCTTCTTTCATTTCTTTTGAGCTAGTGCATCAAAACTGTTTCCATGCTCTTATAACACGTAAATAATGATCGTGAAAAGTGATTCATTCAGCATCCTTTTGGATAGCGTTGGAGCATTTTTGTGTTACACTATATGTTTATCCATCCTTGTAAATACATGGTAGTTTCAGATGAGCTTGTAACTTGTTTGCTCTCTGCTGATAGATCAATGAAAAAGTAATGGAATTGCATCCATTCATGAGATCCTTGGAAGCAGCTGGTCAGAGACAAGGACTTCCCAGCAGCCCAAAGTAAATCTCTAGATATTGTTGTCATTTCAAATCGAGCATCATATATAGCTCAGATAGTTTCCTTTTAATTTCCGGTTTTTTTCCGGCAATTTTTCTTGAAAAGTTTGTCTCTTGAGATATATATTCCTTTGTTGCGTATGCAATTGATGAGGAAACTTGGTGTCTTATATAGCCGATGTTTTATCTTTTCTATTTAAACAAATTCCTCTACTTTCTTAGTTTCTGTTGCTTGTTTCAGTAACCCTGTACCATGAAAATAAAAGTGTCACTTTGATGTGACAGAAAGCATGCATCTCGAAGCAATTCAAAGCTTGAAAAGGAGCATAAAGCCATGACTGATAAGGTTGCTGCAGTCATAGAATTCATGCTAAGGTAAACGTTTCTTTGTCAGTCTTATTATCTCCCATGAAAAATCTTGTCTTTTGAACGCTAGATTGGTTGTTCAATGTGGCTTTTTATTTGACTTCTGTATAAATGTTTGTATGTAAGAAATTTTACAAGTTTTTATGTATGGAACAGGGAATATATGAAACCAGTTGAGAGTGTGCCTTTTCATGAAATTTTATGTTTCAAGAGTGTCGATAAACTTCATTCTGTAAGTCTGTAGCATCCCTATTCCTTTCGTATTCACTTATACTTCCATTACTTGAATGTTTTATAATAGATAATCAATTATTATAAGTTTCCCCTGTGGATTCATTTTCATCAAATAATATAAACTAGTTAGAGATCAGTTCTGAGAGAGTCTAAGCATCATTCTTTTTCTAATTGATTCTTAAAACGATTGACATTGTCATATCGTTTCTCTTGGTGCTCAAGATTCTACCTGTAGCTTTCTCTCTCTTTTTCCCATGTATCTGATGATTATATCTGTTTTAGGCTTTATATGGAGACCCAAGAGGCAGGATCCAATCAGATCTACTGGAATCTCACAATATACTCCACTGTATGTGCTGCAGCCAGAGAGGCACAACTCTATTGCCTGCCATGCACGACACATCGATTTTGTGAGTCTTCCTTTACTTACTAGCATTCTCATGTTGTCTTTCTTGAGACAAATCTTTTGGTAGTACTTTTTCTTGTCCAGAATATGATTTGAGAGATGCTTGTTGGTCACAAATTATCTTCAAAACACAAATACACATGAACACAAGCTGGCTTCTTTCTCCTAAGTTTTTGTTTCAATGTGAGTTGCAATGAAGAGGTTTCTTATATTTGATTGAATAGGTATACGCTGGCGCAAGAGCACGCTGATGTTATTAACCTCCATGACTGGTATCAATCATTTAAGACGATACTTGTTCCCCGGAGTAGTAAACCTAACCAAAAATCAAAGACAGCTTCAAAATCAAAGAAACGTAAAGAGATGTTCGAAGAACCTGAAGCACCTGCTGATGCTTACATTCAGTATCCTTTTTTGGTATTTAGATTTTGACCTCCGCTTAGAGAAAACAGCGAATGAGTTGATTTTTTAATCTTAAGTGGCTCTGATAAGTACTGGAAACAGCTAAGGAATTAGAAATGGGTGATTCACCTAATGTTCATCGTTGTTTATCTGTTAATTTTGCAGGATATCTACATAAATGCACGACACAGAAATTTTTTATTCCTTAACATTTGTTTCCAACAGAGCCCGATTTTGCAGAGCTGTAATCGAACTTCAGATTGCAGGACTTATTCGCATGCCCTCAAAAAGACGTCCAGATTTTGTGCAAAGAGTGGCATTTGGTTCCTAAAAATACTTCCAATATTTCCATCGCAATTGTACTTTAATCTCAAAGTTTTCATATCCCGAAAGCATGAATCTGTTCAGACAAAACTAGTTTATAGAGATTACAACTGACAGAAACTTGTTTGTCTGAATGATTTTAATGAAAGCAGAATTATAAAACTCGTGTTCATGAATCTAAGCAAAGCTGTTCACTAGGTGCCAATTTCATTCGACAACCTAATGGTGACTCTTCAACACCATGGGACACTTTGAAGTCCTTTTATTTTTTCAATAATGTGATAAGCTTCTATAAAATAAATTTACTTTTGACTTTTGTAAAGTATTTTGGGGGCATAGACCTCAGTATTTGGATTTTTTTTTTTTTTGGAAAATAGAAGAACCAAGTGATAGAACTTAGTGAATCAGACATAAACTAGACTGATTTAGTTGATATCTACCAAAAGACAGACCTAATTGAGATAAGTTGACAAAAGAGAAACTAAAAAAAATAAAAGAGAAATTAAAAAAAACAAGCAGACATACTAAGCAATAGACGAAGATCTTGAGACTTGTGTTCCAAGTAAATTAGAATGTTCTTGGAGCCTTGTAAGAAGTCTCTCCTTCAAAATCCGGATAGCATTTTCGCTTTGTTTCATGGTTAATGAAGACTTGCACATCATGTTGTTACTCATTAACGGCGAGATCCAACTCAAAAGTAGTTATGTAATTTTTGAAATGTGCATTGTTGAGGGCAATGTCTCGAATGGTGTCGGATAGAGAGGTGAGTCCATCAATCCGATTTGCCATTGAACGGCAAAAGTAAGTGATGGTGCGAGTTTGACCAACAAGAGAGGCTGCTTCAACGTCTTGAGATTGGAAATCCATTTGTGAAAGAGAGGCAGAAGAGTCTTTGTTCTCTAGGTTGTTGTTTCGTAATGAGATGAGGTAGTCAGACGGGAGCGGGATGTAGGAGCAAACTACGGCATCATGAGTTAACTTTTGACAGTTTAAGCAAAAATTCGTCACAGCTTTGTAATGGAAGTAAACATGAATATGTCTCCATTTTGGAACCGGACAGGTTTGAAAATTTTCAAATGTTCAAAAGGGTTGATGTTAACTCGAGCACGAACCAATGCAGCTCTTGTAAAAAAATGTCCTTGAACATCAACCACAAGTACTTCACCTAAAGATCGTGCGATGAGGCGTGTTGTCCTGGCAGAGGCATACTAGAGAGGAAGGTTGTGGATTTGTATCCAAATCGGAATTGTGGAGAGAAAGTTGTGTGGCTCATGGGGTTTCCATCTTTGAAAAGTAACCAACCATCCATTATAAGAGATGGGTTGGCGATGAAGGAATGAAACCAGATCAGTTTCTGAAGAGAAGAGAAACTGTACATAGTCGTGGTCAATGATTCTTCCCTTCACTTTTGTCTCCATTCGACATTGTCTTGGGAGATCATGAGCCATGTCCACAATAATTTGCTCCATGTAGTTGAGAGGCTTCGCCACCAAGCTCATACGGCTCATCTTCAACGGATTGAAGTAGGCATAGTTTGGAATGTAGATATCATCATCCTTTCAATCCATGTGAAAATTGTGAAACCGCCGTCCAAAAATTGTCAGCCATATGTGAGGAAGATGAGAAGCTTTTATTAATAATCAAGAGAACACCAAAAACTGTTATAAATAGCCAAAACCTCGAGAGACAAAATCATTTTCTAACGCCACATGTACGAAGATGATAGACTAATGTCTACACATATAACAAACCAATGCATGTTGGAGGAGTGGAAGATGTGCCGTCTAAACTCGATTTTGAGATCTTTATTAGAGAGATTTGAGGCTAACAATTTGATTGGCCAAAGGCTTTTGGAAGAACACGTGGTAATAGGTTTGTGAAGGATAATGAGAGATGTTTTCCTTCTAGTGTAATGATGAAACCTAAGTATGGATAATGTATAAGGGAGATGAAAGGTTTAGCGTGTAAATAGCCTTGAATATTGAGAATAACTAGGTTAAATAGGTTGAGCTGGAAGTAGGAGTAATGATTACGATACTAAATGGGCTAAATCATTTGGTTTAAATGTATTTAGAGGAAAAAAACCCATAAATAACTAAATGAGCTAATTAAATGGACCATGAAGCAATAATGAGAAACTTATGGTACTAGGTTATTAATGACTGGAGATAAATTTATTGGTAATAATAGAACAAAAATGAGGTATGGTTTAATTATAAGTATTAAAGTACGGGATCATTAAAGGATCCAACCTAGTAAACCATGACTCAAGTAGTCATGATAACAATTCCCCAAAATAACACTGCATGCGATCCGGTATGTGCAAGAGCTCCGTTGATGTGGGGTTGGCTTGAATGCAATATCTCTTAACTGATCTCTTAAGGTCCTGATAAGATTTAATTGATGTTGAAAACATGGCCATTAAGTAGGCGTTAAAATTGTCTGGTATAATGAAGGATTCTCAACCATAATTAGAACTGAGGATAATTGAAGATCTTTGATGCTTTGAAGAAGCCACAATAAACCTTTGAAATCTAAGTTAAATTTAGAGTCCATGTGATGTCATGTGTGTCTTGAGTGGAAATAACTATTATTCTTAATGTTTTTAATGATCCAAGCTCCTCCATATATAGTGAGATTCTTGTTTCGTACAACGCTCCACCAAGCTATAAATTTTGAATTCTCCCTTGTGGTTTCTGAAGAAATATTTGTTTGTTTTGTGTGGTAAATAAGCGTAGATTGTTGTCTAAGCTTCAGGTGGAGCCATATTTTTGCATCGGCTAGACATTCATGAGACACACACCTAAGGTCAGGGTTGATATTTTGAATGATAGTCACATTACAATTCTTCCAAATAAACCACAAGATCCAAGGGAAGGCAAGCCGGATTACTTCGGAGACTTGAATGTTCTTACTGATTATGAGTAAATGAGCAAAATTACATGTTAGTGACGTAGAATGAAAACCCTGTAAGAGGGTAGGAAAGTTAACTAATCGCCAAAACTGCTTTGCCGGATGACATAGAAAAAGTATGTGGTTAATAGTTTCCGGTTCATTCCCACAAATTCTACAATTGGATGAAGATATTATTGTTCTTTGGGCAAGTTGTGAGTTGACAACACTTTTCACGTAAATATTTTAATTTTATTGGGCTCTTGTATCTTCTGTATTTTCTTTTTGAGAACATCATGGTGACTTGGTGTATAAGGTATGTTTAGGGAGCCATAAGCATTAAGTTTTTTGCAAAGCCAATAACCACTTTTAACGGAGTAATTCTTGCACATATTAAAGCTCCAAATTCATTCATCATCCAAATCCACTCCCAGTACAATTGTGTAGATCCGCAGAATCTTGGATGGGTGAAAGGTAGAGTATAATTGGTCCAAATTCCAACCAAATGGTTGTAGTAGATCAGCTACTTTGAGATTAACATCAAAGATAGAGTCTCTACTGAGGGGAGGTTGCGGTTTTTTATCCATAATCCAGTTGGTGGTCCATACAAATGTATCAATCCCATTACCAATATGTTTGAGCAAGCATTTGGACATTAGCCGTTTACCCTGTTATATACTTTGCCATCCATACGAAAGTCTACTACCCAGAATACTCTCCAAAAAAAATTGAATTGTTGTAGTATATAGATTTATATATTTGGCAAATAGGGAAGTAGGGTTATGTAGAAGCATCCATACTTCTTTGGCTAATAAGGCTAGATTAAAATTTCCAAATTCTTGAAATCCAAAGCCTCCATACTCTTTAGATTTACTCATTTGTTTCTAAGACACCCAGGGTATTTTGTGATGCTCTGAATCATTGTTCCACCAATACAACCGCATTAGGCTTGTTAGTTTCCTACATTGTGCTTTTGTGAGTTTAAAACATGACATAGCATAGATTGACAGCGACTTGGCCATAATTTTTAACATAGTTTATTTCCCTCCCCTGGATAGAGTTTTGGTAAACCAATTACTTGTCCGTTGCTTCAGACTATCCGTGATAAATTGGAATATTTTCAGCTTAGAGCCCTTGAAAGAGTTAGACAAACCAACATATTTTTCGACGCCTTGTACTGAATGAATATTGAGGATATCCTGAATCTGTAGTTAAATACTTTCCTTTGTATGTATAAAAGTAATTGCAGATTTCTCAAAATTGATGGTTTAACGAGAAACTTGTGAATAATCCAGTAAACATTCCTTTAGTGTATTTGCTTCTTGGATTGTTGCTTTACTGACGAATAGGCTATCATCAGCATAGAGGAGATGGTTAATCTTTGGGCCAGTATTGTGAAACTGGAGTCCAGATAGAATGCCATGTGAAGCAAGAAAGTCGAGTTTTCCAATAATAGCTTCCGTACAAAGAATATAGAGATAGGAAGATATTGGATCACCTTATCGAATACCTCGTTGTGGTTGAATAAGAACATGAGCATGTCCATTAATTTAAACCAAATATGATACTGAGGTGACACAATAGATAATCATTTGGATCCATTTGTGATGAAAACCCAGTTGAGTCAACACTTGGTGAAGAAAATTCCATTCAAGTCGGTCATATGCTTTGGAGATATCAGTCTTAACAAGCATAAAATTTGAATCACCATAACGTGTGGTTGTGATGTGATGGATTATTTCATGTGCAATCATTATGTTATCACTGATTAGTTTACCAAGCGTGAAAGCTCCCTGCGTTTCTGAAATAAGTTCTGAAAGAAGAGGTTGTAATCTGCGGATAATGATCTTGGAGACTATTTTATAGGTCATGGAGTTAGGCTAATTTTTCTAAATTCTGACATTTGTACCGGTTTATCAGTTTTTGGAATTAAACTGATGTATGTGTAGTTCTATTCAGCAAGAAAAATACCATGTTCAAATACCTCTCGTATTTCTGCGATTAATTTTGGAGCGATAATATCCCAATACCGGTGAAAAAATAACATGTCATACAAGTAAGACCCAGCGCACTATCTGATTTTATACTAAAGACCGCCTCGTTGATCTCCATGTGAGACAAGGGAGCCATGAGAGTGGAATTCATACAATCAGTAATCCTCTGCCGGATATAATGTGTTAGCTCTTGTGTATTCCCAGGGTTCGACGATTGAAATAGACTTTGAAAGTACTTGGCTGCTATTGATCTCTTTGAGCCTTCCATATATTGGAGATGGCCTTTAGGGTCTTGTAGGCAATGGATATTATTTCTCTTTATTTGTCTGTTTATACTATTGTGTAAGATTTGGTGTTAGCGTCACCATTATGCAACAATTTTTCTTTAGACTTATGCTTCCAAAGTTCTTCTTTACTGCGTAGTTGATGTGCAAGGTCAAGCTTAAATTTTGTTATCTTTTCAAAATCCGGAGAGAGCTTAACAACCTCATCTTGTAATTTGCTCTGAAAGATGTCAACTTGTAATGATAAGTTTGTTTGCTTTTGCTTCTTCCAAGTGGTTATGCCTTTGACAAAGCCTGATTTTGTCATACATAGATGAAGTAGATCCAAGCTGGAGGGTATTTCAACTTCTAGCTATGATGTCTGAGAAGTCTTTATTGTAGGTCCACCTTTTATCAAAAAAGAATATTTTTGAAAAATTGTAATTTTCCGTAGCAAAAAATGTATATATAGGCCTATGATCGGAACCCATGATGTCCATATATGTAGTGAGAGTCTTCGGAAATTTACACCAAACATCTGTATTACCAAAAGCTTCATCCAAACGTAGTTGAACCCATTAGTTGTTTCTATGACCTATCCAAGAAAATGATTGTCCTGAACTTGTGTACCCTTGCATACCACATTCATTAAGTAATTCTGGAATGGCAATGTGGTTCTTGTTGGATTTTCAGGGCCACCTAGTTTTTCCTTATTGTCCTGGATTTCATTGAAATTTCCTATAAGAATTTATGCAGTGCTTTGAGTATTGTTTAATATGCTCAATTGGTTTCAAACCTGAATCATGTGGTGTTGAACTGTGTGACCATATACAAAAGGGACAAACACCTTATGCATTCAATCCTTAATTTATAATCAATAATATGTGCATTTCCTTGTAAAACCACCAGATCTTCTTTAGTTTCCCACAAAACCGCTATACCGGCAATAAGACCAATCGGGTCAATAATATAAGAATGTTGATAAACGAGCCATTATTGAACATTTAGAACATAATATGTATTATTTTTTGTTTCCATGAGGAATAAGTAGTCTGAAAATAAAGTCTTTCTTATTTCCTTTAGACGTCTAACTGTCAGAGTGTTCCTCAATCCATAGTTCCAACTGAGTATACTCATTCGTTTTCAGGTGGCTTAAGATAGCCACCATACCTCCTTGGGTAGTGTTTCGAGATCCGTTATTTCTATAAATCACATCATCCTGAATACATTTTTTAGTATTATACAGAGTAGTAATGTTATCTTTTCCTAGTATGGTTGAAGTTGCTTGCTACTGAGGAAAGCTACGATGAAAGTGTACTAAAGGATTGTGACGTTTATCCTGATATGTGTGTTTTATTGTGGGTCGTGGTGTTGGTGCAGTTGTGTCCTTGTGATATACCTTATTTTTATCGGTTTTGAGCTCACTAATTCGCATATTTTCAGAATGATTTTCTGCATTTTAGAGTCTTTTCAGGTGGAAAACAGATTTATTTCAGATTATAAACACAGAGAATGGCTTAGGATGAATTGGAGCGGTTGTGGAGTTTCAGTAGTAAATGAGCGATCAAGCGATCAACCCTATGATCTATCGATCACTCATCCCATTGAGAGCTCCGCTCGACCCGTTGATCGACTTGTATCTGATGATCGATTGATCACTATCGTCATTGAGAGCTACGATCGAGTCAGCAATCGACCTACACTTCAAGGATCGATCAATTGGACTCCACAGTGAAAGCTGTGCGCGATTCGTCGATCGACCAAGAGTTTAAGAGATCGAGCATTCAACACAGATTGATCGATCAGACTCTTGAGCGATCGATCCTCGACTCTGCGAAAAATAAAATCTAGTTTTCCCTGTTTTGCACCTGCGTTTTGAGAGACCTATAAATTATTATTTTTCACTTTTAGAAAGTGACACAGATTATTTTCGGCAGAGAGTTCTTTTGTAAGCAAGGGAGAAGATTTCCTCCATACTTTTGAGAAGATTTCTTAAACCCTTTATTCAATTGAATTGTAATTTCATGTTCTTCTTCATCATGTCTTCTATTTATTTTTTAATCATGTCTGAGTAGTTTAATTGTCAGGTTTAGGGTTTCTAGGGATTTAGGAATTGATGATGGGGGATAGAATATGATTTGATGAATAGGATTCTCCATCTATGCTCATTTGTAATGCTTAGATTAGCGTGATCACCTAATCTATGCTCTTAGGTTATTTTACATTCCAAAAGCTTGTAGAACTCCTGAACTAGTATTGATGATTAATTGAATCTAACCAACGACAATTGATTGTTAGGATTAATTGTGGATAATTGAACCCAATTGTTAAAACCTATTTAGAATCTGGAACCAATGATAGTTAGGATCTCTAGGTTGTTAGATGGAGTGATGGATACCATGATAATAGATTTGTCAAACCTTTATGTTCAAGTCGAGGATGGTGCATGATTGTTCCTGAATATTTTCCCTGATGGATTCTTATTTCCAGATGAATACCCGATACCTAATGCCTTTTATCATATTTGCAAACCGTTTAAGTTGTTAGTTTTCTATTTAAATTATCTCTTTGGTATAGCTTGAATTAAAGTTGAATGATTGAAAGTGCAAACTTGGTTCTTCGTGGATTTGATCCCTAACTACTACTACTACATTGATGTGCACTTGCAGTAGATTCATAGAGTTAAAGATTTGTGATACCACCTTGTGCTCATCTCGTTTTGGTGAATTGTTGTTGTGTCATTGTTAGTTGACTCCAATTTTTTGATTGATTATGCTCATTCATCTGTGAAGATGTGACCTTCACTTGGATAAGTGAATTTGTTGAAGGAGAGTGAATGGTTAAATACTGTGTGGGTAGTTGTCTTATCTGTTCCTTGGTAGTATTGGAGGGATCAATGTGTTGTTCTATATTGTGTTTATCTTGGAAGCCATAGTGAACATCCATTCCTGAACAAAGTGGAGACT
This sequence comes from Lepidium aucheri, assembly GCA_900406435.1. Taxonomy (NCBI): domain Eukaryota; kingdom Viridiplantae; phylum Streptophyta; class Magnoliopsida; order Brassicales; family Brassicaceae; genus Lepidium; species Lepidium aucheri. The sequence continues at coordinate 10,316 of OVBA01002480.1, read as the reverse complement.
CATGTTCATTCAAATTGATATTTGTCATCAAATTATCTCTTAAGGTGGAGGGGCTAGGGGTGGATAAACGTTCCTTTTGACTGGTTCTGATGGAGATATCTGATCGTGATTTGGATGCTACCATTGTTTGCATTTCACTTCCTTATGTGTGATCATCTGTTAAAGCCCATGTTCCTTGTTCTTCAAGTCCAGACTTATTATTGTTGTCACCAATGTTATATTCTTGTGGCCATAATGACGGTCAGGGTGAGCTGAGCCATGAGCAATGAGCTTTGTCGTGCGTGAGACGGTAGCAATAGTAACAAGATTTTTTAACTCTTTCAAAATCAAAGTTGATTTTGATAATCTTACCATCAGGTAATCTGAAAGCTCGTTGTGGTCTTAAGGGACTGTCCAACTCATATAGAATTTAAACTCGAATGTATTCATGTAATTTGGTACAATTATAGTCATGATCCACTTCATGGACTTCACCAATTGTGCTTCCAACAGCCGTGAAGAGGTCTTTCGTATGATGATGAGCTGAGATATTGAAAATGTGGATCCATATTGGAACCATGGCGATGGTATAATCCATATGCAAGTCTTTTTTTTGTACAACAATTCCTCATTCATCAAAGTTCCAAAGCCCAAGCCGTGTGACCGCCAAATGAGATTTTTCCGATGGAAATTTGAATTGAAAATGATCACAAGATATAACTGTACTAATAATCCTTGAATAAGTATGCCAAACGCGAGGCATTGTGAGCATGACTTTGGCCATGTTTTGTTTCTTTGGATTGAGCAAACGTCCAAGAAGAATGAAGTCATTATCTTGTGTGGTAATATAGTTACCGGCTATAGGTAGATCGATTGGATCCTTTTCCTCAATGTTCATTGATTGGAAAACGTCTTGTAATGGTGAAGTGTTTATGGGGTTAAGCAAGCTGATTGTCTGAAAAATATACATAACCGGTGGCAACTCGCTTTGTCAACTATCAGAAACTGCTAAAACGATCACGCAAAGAGCACAATTGATCTTGGAAATGCGAGAAAACCCAATTTAGGTGACATGCAAGAGAAGATTTTGTTAGAACTTCCAAGAAGAGATCCACCACTAGTCAGAATGATTCCGATCTTAAGTTATATATGGGTTTTTTTAATACTCAAAAGGAATGATAAAAGGCAATCAGATCTAGTGAATTTGGCATACAAATGCTTAATCGAGAAGGAAAGAGTTATGATCTTTTCTGTTTTTCTTTAAGTGTGGTTGAAGAGATCATTAGGTACATGCAACTAAAAATTGAATATTTGTGGATGAGTGAATCAAGATCAAAAGACTAAGTTAGTGATGTTGATCAGAGTGGTGATGGAAGAAACCGACAATAATAGAAATTATTCTGGTGGATATACTCTGACACTCTATCTATCGAGATAGAAGAGGAGGAGAGGCAAAATTTCAATTTGGTTTTCTTACCGTTAATATTATTGTTTATTTTTCTTCAAATTATTTTTATTTTGTTGAAAAAAACATCAACCTATAAACACGTATAATCTGCCAAAAACCAAAAAGTTAACCAACTTCTTCGCAATATAAATTACAGATGAAATTCAATTACAAAATAATCAAAAACAAAAAAAATCAAGAAATACAAACATGGCGAGATCCATCTATATATGTGTTCTTGTTATTCATTTCTTCAAAGATAACCACACGTTATCCTCTCTCCACAAAGTCTCGATGGATAGTGGACGAGAAAAGCCAAAAGGTGAAGTTAGCTTGCGTGAACTGGCCGGCTCATCTCCAGCCAGCAGTTGCTGAAGGGCTAAGCAAAACAATCATTAGACTCCATCTCCAAAATGATTGTCTCATTAGGTTTCAACTGCATTAGGCTCATTTGGCCTCTTAATTTGATCACTAATGACACTTTGGCTCTTAATGTTACAGTTAAACAATCATTCGAAAGCTTTAAATTGTTTGAAGATGTTCTTGGTATTCAAACTCACAATCTCAATTTACTTTATCTTCCTCTTCTCAATGCATTCCAAGTAAATTTATATTTAGAGCATTCATGTCTTTTTTCGATCCAAATTGTGCATAGCTAAACCGGATCTATGTTTCATTATGGACTATCTAAATGTCAACTAATTCGAAAGGATAAGAAATGAACCAACATATAAACCTACATTACAAATAATATGTTTAATCAGGAAGTGGTATCGAACCTAGGACAAAACAAAGTGATGGTGATACTAGATAACCACTTGACAACGCCAGGCTGGTGCTATGGCGACAATGATCTCGACGCCTTCTTCGGTTACCCTACCTTTGATCCTCTCGTATGGGCTAAGGATTTAAATAAGATGGCTACTCTTTTCCGCAATGTCACTAATGTCATTGCCATGAGCCTTAGGAACGAGCCACGTGGTACTAGACATTTCCCTGACCTCTGGTTCAGGTACATGTATGATATGCCTGGATTCTAATGCTTTTTAGGACCATTCTTAGTGTCATTTTCCATCCATATCATAGCATTTGCATCATTCTAGAGTCTTTTTAGGTTCATTTTTATGTTTTGCACTTGCATACCATACATTCTGCATATGGAGCGGATTTAGGTGTTTTAAGGAACATTTTGGAGCCAAATGGATGCAAGGAATGGATCAGGCAAACTTAGGAAGACTTGGATGAACAAAAAAGCAGAAAAGCCAAAGTTTAGACTCCCTCGCACCTCAGCCTAGCACTACCAAGGGTGAGAGCTGACTGAAAAACTTTGTCTCGCACTATTGCCTCGTGTGTAGACCTCGAGGATGACTCAAAGACCTTACCCTTGTGGAGAAGATCTCACCTCGCAGCAAAGCCTCGACCTTATACCTCGAGGACCGCCTCAAGAGACACTTGTTGACCACCTTGAGGCGGTTTGACCAGGAGACTAGGTTTATTTTCATAAGACTATAAATAGACTCCTAGGCCGAAAAACCCAAAAACATCTTATGCTTTTGTAATCCTCTCTTTTGCACTCTACATTTTTAGATCTAGAAGTACTTTTCTCTCTAGTTTTTCTTGTGATTCTTGCTGAATGAATTTCGGATTTGCTTGAATGTAAGTTGCACTTTCATTTCTCTTCCTTTTCATTTTTGTTTTATTTTATTGCTTTATTTTTACTTATGCACACGAAAAGCCCAAGGCTTGGGCTCTCACTCACCATGAGTGAGTAGATCTGTCTTGGATGATGAGATATCAAGGTAGATTGATGTAAGTAACCAGGGAAATAGATTGTTTGCGCTTAGAACTGCTATGTTCTTGCTGGATTTAGGTAGCTTAATGCCGATTTCTTACTGGCCATTTGAGATTTGGATTTATTATATTTTATGCCGATTTGGTATTTGATAAAATGTCAGAACTAGACTAGATCTGGAACTATTATTGCTAGGCTCAAGAGATTGAATTCCATGCGATCTTGTTAGCAATGAATAGGATCCATGCTTCATGCTCACATAATGGTGTGTTCTCGCTACTAGGGTAGGAATGGGAGCCATTCTGTGAAAGTTTCTCGTTCACGAGAGTGACTTGAAATATTTGAATCCTTGCTTGAGAATCTGCCCTGAATGAGGTTTGTTGAAAGATTTATTATTCCGCCTTGATTTGCATTGATCGGTCACCTTGTTTCTCATCACTCTGCCTTACTTCTATTGATTTATCTCGCTATCTTGTTTGTTTTGTCTATGCTCTGTTCTCTTGAAACTTCTCTGTTTTCATTTGAGTTTTTTTCTTATTATCCATGTTATTTAGTCTTTTTCTTTATGCTAGGTTGGTAGATTGTGACACATACCCATCACTTACCATTCCATCATACCACAATGAATTGATAGAAAGAAAACCGCAAAAATCTTTTTATCAATGTACATTCATATACAACCTTTAACTGGTTTCCAATTGTGTATAAATAATTATGTACCAAAAAGTTAAGTCCATCACCCACCGATGTGGTGAGTTAAGTGCAAAAGTTGATGTTGTTGTTGTGCTCTTAATTTGATTTCTAATGAGAAAAATCGATGTTTTACGTCATTAATATTAGTAACTGCTGGTCTCGGATCTAGAGAATAGATTAGCCGAAATGTCTGAAAGTTTTCATAGTTAACAAAAAAAAACTATCATTACTATAAAAATTCGATGCATGAAGTGTATAAGATGGGCAAGTTGTTTTCACCATCTAATGTGTAATTGTTCACGTGAATTGCGTTTAAAAATGTTAACTTGAAGGTTCATGGCACAAGGAGCAGAAGTAGTGCACGCCGCAAACCCTAATGTACTAGACATCGTCTCCGGCATCGACTTCGACACAAATCTTTCCTTCCTTCGTGGTAACCGATCCATAAACGTCAGCTTCACCAACAAACTCATCTTTGAGCTCCATTGGTACAGCTTCACCGATGGGAGAGACTCGTGGGAAAAACACAACCCTATTGATTTCTGCGCCAAAATTATCGAAAAAGTGACACACAACGGAGGATTCTTGCTCGAGAGAGGCTTTCCTTTGATCTTGAGTGAGTTTGGGACTGATGAGAGAGGCGGTGACGTCAGCGAAAGCCGGTATATGAATTGTTTAGTGGCTTGGGCGGTTGAGAATGATTTGGATTGGGCGGTTTGGGCGTTAACCGGAGATTATTATTTGAGAACCGGTAAAACCGATATGGTTGAGTATTATGGCATTTTGGATTCTAATTGGAAAGACGTGAGAAACTCTACTTTCTTGCAGAAACTCTCCGGAATCCAAAATCCGTTTAAAGGTCAGATTTCTTCTTATATAAACATTTCTATGACAAAATGACTTAAATGACTCAAGATCCCCTTTTGAAAGTAAAAATATACCTCATTTGTTTTTTTCTCCAATAGTAACATCCAAAGGTAGTGAAGTTATAATTTTACCCTTAATGACTAAACAAAAAACTTGAATACGTAATTACTTCTATACCCTTTTGCACTATAAGAGTCTGAAATCTCCTCATGAAGACTTCATGGTGAAGTCTCCTCTTCTTAATTATATATATAATTGAGATTAAAATAGCAATTAATGTTATATGTTTATAATTTATATTACAAAATATAATAACAAACAAATACCAAACCTCAAAAATAAAATTTCGATAAACATGGTGAAATTAGATCAATAAAGATCAAACCACAAAGTTCATAAACAAACTATATCATTGTTTAGGGTTTAGGGAATAAAATATGATAAACATGTGGTATTTTGTGGATTTTATATTTGGAATGTAGAAATTAAATAATAGTATTAAATTTTGCATATATTTTATAATTATAAGTTTGCGGTCTAACATTTGTGCATTATAAAATAAATTTTGCATTATGGTTTAGAATTTTGAGTTTAGGATTTAGGGTTTAGGGTTTTGTGGAGACTTCACATGAAATCTCCTACTCTTAGGGTTGGATTTTAAAAATAGCCTAAAAAAAGTTTAGAAAATAAAAATAAACCAAAATGAAATTTGTAAAATCATCATAAAAATAACATTTTTGATTAAACATGGTGCATATATTTTGAAATTATAAGTTTGCAGTTTAAACATTTTTTTAAAAAAATGAATCATACTTAGAAGAAGACTTTCCGGAGAAGTCTTCTATTTTGAATCTGCGAAATTTAATATAATTAGAAGAAGACTTCCCGATGAAGTCTTCTATTTTGAATCTGCAAAATTTAGTATAAACCGGAATAAACCAAAATTGGACCAACATATAAAAGCGGGGATTGATTCTTCTCTAAACCCTAGCCACCATCCTCGTAACTCCTCTTCTCTCCCGATCTCTCACATTCTCCGCTGACTCTGCCGACTCCGACTCCGCCGTCGCTGCGTCTACGGTAACTCCTCTTCTCACCTCTTTTGTACTCATTTCTTCGTCTGCTTCTACTTCCCATTCCCTCTCTTCTTATTTGTTTTCTCTTTTCTTTTCCTCTCTATTGTCTTCTTTGTTTTCTTCATATCTCCTCCTCTCGCTCTCTTGCTAATAATCGCTTTTCCGTTTTCTTCAAACTCTCCGTTTCATCGCCTCTCTCTCTGGTTTCAGATAAATTGCCGACTTAAGTACCGTTGAAGCGAGATCTGGTGTGAACTCGGGGCGGATCTGAAGGTATATTTTCTAATATAACTCTGGTTTCAGATAAATCGCCGACTTAAGTACCGTTGTATGCTCAGAAATGTATGGTTATATAAATGTGTAGTGTTTGAATCTACTTTTGTCACCATGTATTAGGTCGTCCTCCCCCGAGCAATGGGCTCTGATGCTTCTCCCGCGGCGGATGCGGTGGATAAGTCGCAAGCAGGTTGATTTTAATTTTGATGTGTATTTGTTTTCGTAGTTAAATCTATAATTTAGCCGGGAGACTATTCAGGGAGACTTTTCTGGGAGACTTCTCCTGGAGACTTCTCTTGGAGACTTCTCTTGGAGACTTCTCCTGGAGACTTCTCTTGGAGACTTCTCCGAGAGACTTCTCCGGGAGACTTCTCTGGTGACTATGNTTTTATGTAAAGATCTTGAAACATGTTTTGTGTCTTCAACATTTGCAGGTAGCGTAGTCAGAAGGCCACTTTTTCCACATAGGCTTTTCACTAAAGGTCGTGAACCTCAGCCAATGAAGAGTATCAAGAATTTTAGTGGCGATGTACGGCTTATTAATGCGTTGACAGACTCTCTTGAGGAAGATGAATGACTGGAGCTTTATAACTCTAGGCTTGGAGTGTTTTTGAAGTTCCATGAGATGGAGTTTGGTTGGGCTTCAAGACTAGTTCATCACTTACTCACATTTCAGCTGCAGTGTGGGAAGCCTTATGAGCTTTGGTTTCTGATTGGTTTGAAGCCAATCAGATTCTCGCTTATTGAGTTTGAGGTTCTAACCGGGCTCAACTGTGGTTATGTGGAGGATTTGGAATCACCAACCGTTGAAGTTACTGAAGAAATGAGAGAATTTTGGGGGCTTTTTGGAGTGCATGAAGATCAGTGACCTAGCTATGATCAGTTGCTTGCGGCAACTGGAGTCTGTGGAGGGTGGACCCGTGCTTATCGAATAAGATTAGGGTACTTGTCAATTTATGCTTCTTTCATTGATGCAAAGAAGCATGATCAAGCTACACGTCTTAGTCTAGCTAGACTTGTCATGGATATTGCTGCCTTTGAAGCCTATCCTTGGGGTAGAGTTGCACACAAGATGTTGGTGGACTCTGTTAAAGAACCAATGTCAAAAACAACTGGCTATCACATCGACAGATTTGTCCAAGTCCTCCAGGTTTTTGTCTACTAGGCTCTTCCGGATTTTGCAGCAAATTATACTGATCTTTTTTCTGGTAATCCTTCACCTCCGTTGCTAGCATACAAAGGGCCTAGGAATTGTAAGAAACCAAAAGAGAAATGTTGATACAGATATGAGTTGTAAATATTTGTTTATGGTAATTCTCTGTACATTTCGTAATGATTGACTTGTTTTGTTTTTAATACTGCAGACTCGGTTCAATTGTTGTGTTCTGAAGAGCTACGCTGAGATGTTCCCAAAATGGGATAATGATGAGGAGGATGCAAGGATTGTCAATGTTATAGATGCGATGTGGGGGCGGCTGGGGCGTGACTGAAGATTCAGCAAGACTGATTGGAAGAAAGTTGGTGTGCTGGTTACTGAAGACAGTGTTGAAGTTGTGAAGAGTGGTGGGATTAAGAGAATCGGTGAGATGCATCCAAAAAGTGATCCTCAGGAACTAAAGAAGTGTAAGGGGTCATTGTGTGATGAGATTAACAACAGCTCACTAGAGACGATGAAAGAGTTCATGGAGCAATGCTGTAAGAGAATGATGGCCCATATGATGGAAGGCATTAGCAGTGGTGAACAGAAGATGTTGGAAGACATGCGTAATCTAACTGAAAGAGTGGCCGGTATGGAGCAAGCCTTGGATGAAATCCGAAGCACATCAAAGGAGCAAGTTAAATCCAATGAGCGGAAGTCCATTGACGCCAATCTCGACCAGGCCACCAATCTGCCTGTTAGGGTTAGTACTAAACCCTCTACAACAAATTTGTGAGTTTATCACCTATGTAAAACGAAGAAAGCATTGCAATAGATTAATTGCATTTGGTATCAGTTTCTGTATCTGTATCTATCTCCTGTTCCTGTTTTGTAAACCAACCTTAGTTTATGTTTCTGTTTCTATTTTCTAAACCTTTGTAATGTACAGACTAGTTGCTATGATGTTTATAATACGTTATCAATGCACTTGGTATTTTATTTCTGTTTCGTAAACCTAACTTAAGTATCTGGTTGATGTAACTTGGTATGCTTAAAATGAATTTGCAGATAGACCATAATCTCCATAGCGAGAGTGTCAATGGTGCCACTGCGGACAGTGTTGTGTTACTTGATGAAAAAGTCCCAAATGTAGATTTTGATCTTGTGCAAAAAAGAAAACAAGTGAAGAAAACAGAGTAGGTACGGGAGAAGATCCTTATACGGACTGACCCTGTTAGAAAACTAGCTGCCACACAGGTAAGTCCGTATCAAGGAAACAGCACTGCCAAAGCCATTATCCCTAAGAACACAGGTGGTGGCTATGATCCATTCTCACCCGTAGACATAGAAAAAGCCAAACAATGGAGTATAAGACTGAAAAAAGAACTGTAAGTTGTCTGGTCCATCTTCACTATTAAGCTCATTACAGACCATGTAAAATAGATGTGTGATCAGATTTGTGACATTGTAGGGGCTGCAAAACGAAAAAGATCCCCAAAGGCTCTACTCTGCAATGGTATACGATTCTGAAAACCCCGAGGAGATGGCTAGAAGACACGGTAAACCATCATCTTATCATCCATGTAGACGAGACTTCTATAGGAGACTTCTGTACGAGACTTTTATAGGAGACTTCTTCGGAAGACTTCTATAGGGGACTTCATAGGAGACTTCTTCGGAAGACTTCTATAGGAGACTTCTTCGGAAGACTTCTATAGAAGACTTCTTTAGGAATCTGCAGTTGTACTTCTAACTGACACTTGTTCTGTTTCTCTTGTACTGGATGTAGCACATAGATGCTGGGATGAATTTGCTGAGAAGTATCTATGCAAAGCATCCCAAATGGTTTCGCTCAAGTAGACTTTGCATGGTTGATTCTAGACTTCAACAGATGTGGAATACTAAATTCTAAGAGTTTGAGGAATCTCCTGCAGATACAGATGGCACAGGGAAAAGGTTACCTGGTGGGTCACTTGATTATTACTCAGGCAATGAGCCATCATACTTCCACAGTGACAAGACGTGGGGAGTTGAAGTGGACGACATTTACACGCCATTGAACGTTGGTAACAGTCATTGGATTGCTTTGTGGATATCAATCCCTAATAAGCATATTGTCGTCTGGGATTCTGCGGTTGGAATGATTCAAGACATAGAAGAGCGTGTGAAGCCTTTTGCTTTCCTTGTTCCATACATCTTGCGTGAATTAGCTCCACCAGCAGAAAGGAGTAGTATGTCCATTGCACCGTACACACACGAGGTTGTACAGTCGTTACCACAGAATATCCAAAGCGGGGACTGCGGTGTGTATTGCTTGAAGTATATTGAATGCCATGCAGTTGGGATAGAATGGTCTCCACAGTTTTGTGATAGTAATGTGAAGCTAATGAGGAATAAATTATGTGTGGAGATCTATGATGAGACAAGCATTATGGACACGAAGAATGAAGGATACAAGCATCTTGGAATATATGACAAGTAGTAGGTTGACCACTATATTAACTAAAGGTTAAACCCAATTTTGTACGTCTTATATTTTTTAGGCTGCAAAAAAAACTAATTCTTAGGTATCTTGCATTCACAGTTTTTTTTGTGGATGCAAGAAGACTGGTTGTATTTTGTACTTAAGTAGGGGTTCTTTTGGCGATGGTGTAAAAAATATTATCTTCTTCGGAAGACTTCTATAGGAGACTTCTTTGGAAGACTTCTCTTGTAAGAGTGCTTTTGATTTAGGAGACTTCTTATATTGGTGCCCATAATATGATGATAACAACTGCATAAAACGAGCATTCATACACACTAAAATCATCATCCATTACAAAACAGACTACATTCATGAACCATAAATAGACTACACCTCACTAAACCATCACCAATAAACTACACATTATAACAAGGACCTCGAGTCACTCATTCTCCACCTTTGTTACCTACATAGATAATGAATGTGTGAAATGTTTAACCCAATAAATGAAAGATAATCAAATAACATGACATGTTGTAACTTACACAATTTGTTCGAATATGACCCGGTTGGTTGCATTTGGA
>OVBA01002479.1:1317-34112 GCA_900406435.1 Lepidium aucheri | reverse complement strand
ATTAACATATTAAAAGGGTAAGGTTTAAGGCTCCCTTCTGGGAGAGGAGGGACCCGGGTCATGGGTAGTTGTGTTAGAGTTTTGGTGGCTAAGGAGAGAAAATGGGTTAGGGGAAAAAATTTGGGGGATTTGAGGAAGAGGAGTAATAGTGGTGAGAGGAGGAATGAGAGACTGAGGACAGGGAATATATAAAGTGCCCAGTTTTTTCATTATATTTTTACAAAATTTCAAATCTTGTGTCATTTTTTTCTTGGAAAGAAAAGAGAGAATATCATGATATTAGAACATGTGGTTGAGGATCACGAGGCTCCCACTGGCCAACCACCAATCACATCGGTTCAACTACATCTCGAATCTGTCGTGCTTTGCTTTCATTGGATGTTCATCTTTTTTCTTTTGTCCCATGAAAATAAATTAAATGTTGTAATTTATCTCTATATCTCTAGAAATTAGAAGTCCACGTAGCTACAGTTTACACTTCAGCAATTTTTCTCTATTTTCCTATCGAAATCTTTTATAACAAAAGCATAACAGATCTGATAAGATAATGTGTGTTAAATCAATCTTTTTATATGTTGAACAAAAAAAAAATCAATCTTTTTATATAAAAGATGCGATACTTTAAGGTTAAATTAAATTCCACAAAATTTTAAAAGAACGGTGGTATGATTCCAAAGAATATATAAATTGTCCATATAAAAGTATTTGACCATGTCCAAATAATTATAGCCACCAAAACTGGAACCACTTGGTCGCTACTCTTTATTCCATCCTGCTAAATCTTTGGTTCTTTTCAATCTCGATTTTTTTTATTTGAAATGTAAGATCTCATAAATATACCGTTTTCGATTTTTGATAAAATTACAGAGAAAATAAAGAAAATAGATAAAAAAAAAAGACTACATAACAGAAGTGACGAAAACACAACAACATACTAATATTCGAGCAATTAGCCTAATAACTGGAAAACAAGAAGAATGTTGATTCGACCTACGTCCCAACGAAATTCCCTAAATAGATTGCACAAACAACTTGATCCAAGAGATAGTCACCAATACTCGGAATTTATTGCCTATAGATGTGGAGAAACTCGCTAAACATCAGTGAAGACTCAACTGAGTAAACTTTTGATAAGTGAACCCAATTCCTTCAAACGAATCCAAAATTAGAAATGGTAAACCGAAGCTACAGTCGAATGAAACAACACCAAGAACCTGAGCCAACACTAACCAGATCGAAACCATCCACAACACCACATAATCTAAGAGACTCTATACTAAGCCGGAGAAGCAAATGAAGGAACACAACCAAACCTTAGTTGTCCTCGTACTAAGAACTAGGCGGTTACCAGACAAGAAGAGAGAGTAAATCTCACAAGAACTCCAGTCAGATCTAATTTTTTGGCGGTAGACAATACGGCGACGGATACAGTAACCGCTTGGTCTAGGTCCGGCCAGATTCAAATCATGCCAGGATGGAGGAGTATAAGCTACTCCGACGCACACACCTTTGCTGACGAGGACATGGTGGCATAGAAGTGTACTTACTCCGAAAGCTTTGTCGTCCTTGAGCGAGCCTGAGGAAGAAAAACGGCGCTGAGCCACCCATGATACTAGACAAAGAGCTCACAGAGGAGAAACCAGAGAAGGTGGAGGAGTTTCAGATGTGGGGCGTGTCAGCTGTTTGCTGTAATAGAGAAGCAACAAAGGAAGAAAATGAGACATCGTGGGTCTCCTTTCCGGCGCGGTGGAGAGTGGAGGCTCCCAGAAAGGGAGATCGGAGTTTGAAACCGGCAAAGTCTGCAAGAAGAAAAGAGAGAGAAGAAAAGAGAGACCTCCCAAAAATTTCCTCGCATTGAAATCTCGATTTATTCAGTATACAAATTGCATGAAAACAGAAACGAGTACGTGGAAACAAAACGTTTAGAAATGCTGAAACGAAAATTTATACTTTTTAGGAAACGGGTATATTTTGGAAATGAATAATATTTATGTAAATATATATTATATATAACAATATTTTAAAACATTAAAAAATCAATTTTTTGTCTACATTGGGGTACAACTGGGCGGCTAATTAGCCAAATTCCTACATAATGAAGGCAGTAGTATATAATAAAGGCGGTAGAACTCAATCCCGAAATGTACAAGTGCACCTGCTTTTAATGGATTTACCATATGTCATTAGACTAAATGTCACTTCCCATTAAAAAATCAGTTTGTATTAGAAAAATCAAATAGTTCAAATTCTATTAATAAAAAGTAACTAAATTAAGAAAAATATATATCATAGCTTTGAAAGAAAGATTTTAAAATTCAAATCTCACAAGAATGAGGAAAACATAAATATTTTCATATTAATATTATACTTAAAATATTACGTTGATAAATTTAAACTTATATTTCAAAGAATCCTAATTATATTTTTGTGTTATTAAAAATAATATTAAATTTTTGTTGCAATTTCAAAACAAAAATAAATGTTTCCACCATATTTCTAAATCAAAATTTTTAGGAATCTTGTTTCCAAATCAAAATTTTTAGAAATCGTGTTTCCATTGTATTTCCGAAAGTTTCTATTTCCGAAATATTTTTGAAACAGGAAATGGATTTCGAACAGAGTTTCATACAACATATTGTAGCAAGGCCATCTAAGTTTTAATTCCAACGTACAGAATTTCAAAATATCACTTTTTTGTCAACAATCCTAAAACATATTAAACAATGTTATACACAACTATTTCGAGTTGAACTCTTTTAATGGACATTTAATCAGTTTTTATCATATTATGTAATAAATAGTATTATTTTTATATCCGTTTCAGAAATAGCAATATAAAGATTTTTTTGTCAACAAATAACCATTAGATCGACAACAAGGTCCAATCTATAATTTAAGTTCTCTAAATAGAGCAGTATGAGATTTGAACCCACCACTTCATGCCTAACTAAATCAAGGATAAGATTTATTTGCTTCTTAAAATATCTTATAAACATCTTTTATAAAATTTATTTAATATGTTGAAGACATGTGATCCAGTGGTAATAATCACTTTATAAATTTTCAGGTATCGGAGTTTGATTTTTTTACGATGCAAAAAGACGAAAAAAAGATTTTAAAATATAGATTTTGACTATAGATCTAACATTGTCTATCTAATTATAGAAAGGTTGATAAAAAAAATTATTTAACACATATACAAAGTTATATAAATTATGTTAAGGAAAATACACTAAAATATCTATATTGATTTAATGATTACTTATTGAAAAATACATTGAAATTGGAAACGTATGATAGTTACTTAATTTTACATAACTTTTTGATATCTACCTAATTAACCCATTGAAATATTAAAATATAGTAACTAATAACATCTTTTATTAGTAGGATGTGATAAATTTTAGACGTCGAAATATTATTAAAATTGTAGTGCATGCAAGAAAAAATATTATATGTTAGTATACATTGTATGATAATATGTTACATCAATAAATAATAAACAGAAATCATCGGTTTGAAGTTGAGTAAATATTAATTACCTCACATGAAGTTGCTTTGTTGGTGGTAGGCAACAACTAATATTATTTTTATCGAAGTTACAGAACTCATCTCGAACATTTTCATCATTTTACCGTCGACAATATAGTTTACCAATAAATATTCATCAATTTTATTCGATTAATTTTCCCACATAAAGAATATAAATTTGACATAACCATCTCCTCCTTCATGCTCATCTCGTGCTATCTCAACTCTCTTGTCTCTCCAATAAAGAAAAGAAGAGCAAATTCTCAGTCATCTTCTTAATTTGTGTGTGCATCAATGGCTACCTTTGGAAGCTTCCACCAAATATTCGAGAATCTAAGACAAGACAAAACTCCAAAGTCGTTTCTTGATACTCTCTCCTCGTCTTCACCTTGGAACCCAACCAAAAGGTTCCACGTCATCACCGACCACGACGAAACGCCGCCGTTTACTGAAATATTTGGCGAGCTTCATTTCAGAGAAACGAACCATTCTTCTTCTTTCGATGATTACGAGAAACCCTCAGCCGAGAAAAACAGTCTGCAGTTATGTACAGAAGGTCTAGGGTCAGAGAGTTACTACGGCTTGGAAGACGAAAAAGTTAACGTCAACTATAATAACGGTAACGGAGAAAACAATGATGAAGAGGAGACGGAAGTGAAGGTTAAAGATAACGGAAGAAGTAACCATGAAGAGTGGAGACTACGAAGGAAGGAACAGCCGAGAGAGTATCCTCCGGCGATGACGAAGATGAGCTTTAAGACGTATCGAGAAGAAGGAAGGTTTGTATTGGAAGAAGTTAGGATTCCGAGGAGAGAGTTTCTTCGAGCCACTCGTGAAGATGGAAGGCTTAGGTTGAAGTTGGTTCAACCTGATGAGCATGATGAAGAAGATGAAGATTACTAATTAATCTGTCATTAATTACGCAGAAATTTATCCTTTAAGCCGCAGGGATAAATGACACATATGAATCTTAAAAATCTTCTTACTGCATGTTTTCTAGTTAAATTTAAGGTTTAACGCTTAATCATTCTGCAATTTTTTTCACTTACAACTATTCTACAATTCTGTTACCAAAAAAAAAAAAACTACTCCCTCCATTTCTAAAAGATTGATGTTATAAAAGAATCACACATATTAAAAAAACATTTAACAATCAATTACAAATATATAATTTTTTGTGGTGCATAATTTTTCATAAGTTTACACTAATAGTAATTTAGAAAATTCAATTAATATTTTTGAAATTTGTAATGCATATCTATTAATTGATCAAATTTGCATAGAAAACTTAAAACATCAATCTTTAAGAAACAATGAAAAATGTCTGAAACATCAAACTTTAAAGAACGGAGAGGGTAATCTACAATTTTATATGGCAATATTCTTTTTTTTTCGAATAAGGTAGATTTGGTTTAACCAAACATTTCGGAAAGCAATGCAATATGTTCCAAATCCAGCATTCAAGTATTCATGTCGCTTATGATATTTTGCATAGAAGATTTTTTTTTGTTAAAGGGCCTCCATGAGTACTCCTTCCATTTTATTTTGTAAGGGACTTTAAGTCTTTTCACAAACATTAAGAAACATATTAATTGTCTCTTACAAATTGATTTAATATTTAATTTAAATACAACCTAACCAATCATAAATAATTTTGCATAATATTAAAGGTCAAAACATATCAATTTCATAAAATTTTGCCTAGAACTATGCAAAACACCTTATAAATTGAAACAAAATAATAATCTTAAAACCCTTTACATTTTGAAACAGAAGGAGTAATGAACGGGTTACATAACAAAATCAAACAAAAACCAAAGTAAAAACACCAACAAAGAATTGGGGGAAATTTATTCTTGATGAAAAGAGTTTAAACAAAAGTTGTGTATATCACATCGGTTGTAAATTAAGCAGAAGACCAGCAAGATAGTAGATTCTTTGCATGTTTGGAGCCGACATTCTTCAAAGCAGAGGTTTTAAGCCTCATGATTTTTAAGATTTTGGAGATGGTAATCTGATGTGTTGTGGTGACACTTTCATGCGCACGCCGGTTACATTATCTCCATAATTCATAAATAACCACTTACCAACCTAATAAGATAGCCATTCTAGTACGAGAAGAATTAAGGATTGTGGGAATCCAAGTTAGAACATCTTCCCAAATAGATGGAACAATGTGGTAACCAAGTATTCCCATGATTCTAATCCAAACCTTCTTGCCATAGGCACATTGAAAAAAAAGTGGTCCCTCGTTTCAATTCCATTGCCACAAAGAAGACAAACAATCTTGGTATCTAAACCCCTTTCACACATTTTATCAAATGTTGAATTACGATTTTTGATAAAAAAACCAAGTGGTTATTGTGTGCTTAGGGATGTAGGCGTTGAACCATACGATTGTGGCCCAATTGACCGATAGTCTTGTGTCCCTAATGCTGAGCCAAACTTTTCGTGAGTTAAATCTATTATTGACCCTTCCATTTACTGTCCAAGATGCTTTATCATCATCACCTGATAAGCATAGTGAAGTGATATAGGAAATAACCTAAAGTGCTTTATCGGACCTAGCTGGAGGGAATTGCCACCCATTTGCAGAGCTGACATCTTTCATCAATGAGTTTATAGGGATGCCCATAAGGGAAGGAGCGAGTGTCCTAAGTATTCAATCAGAGGCCCAAACGGTGTCCAAGGATCCCACCAGAAGAATGTTTCCTTCCCATTTCCAATGTTGATTTGGATAAACTGCATGGCCTTCTGTCTCAGTTTAAGAATCTGTCGAAAGGACCAGAGTAAGCATGGCTATTGTCTTTTATCGCCCAGAAAAAGTTTCTACCGAGGTATTTTTGTTGAATCCATGCAACCCAAATTGATCATGCTCAGTGGTACAACATCCAAATCAGTTTAAGACCACAAGTCGAGTTCCAGCTTCTAAAACTTCTAACACCTAGCCCACCCTCCTCTTTTGGAAAGGAAACATCATACCAAGCCATTTTTACGTCTTGTTTACAATCCAAATTACCATGCCACAAAAAGGAGGCACATAGGGAATTTATTTTCTTGATCACCTTTTTGGTAGCATAAAAGTGGCTGACCAAAACCCCACAATACCTGCCACGACCGTTGTTATTAACCTGTGTTTACCGGCCAAGCTCAAGTAACGGTGGAGCCAACACCCCAACTTCTTCCTTACCTAGGTTAATAGCTGATCACAGTTAGAGAAAGAGAGGCGTTTGATGCACAACAGAAGTCCCAGGTATCTGACTGGTAGGGTACATGACTGCAAGTGAAACCCTGAAGAAATCCTATCAAGTACCAAAGTTGATAAATGAGAACATAACATAGAGGTTTTGTCAATATTCACTGCCAAGTTAAAGAGCATTTCGAACTGCATAAAAACAGAGAAAATACCAGCAAGAGACCTTTCTGTTCCATGAACAAAAATCAAGAGGTCATCGGCAAACATTAAATGGGAGAGTTTAGTTGATTGACAACCTGGATGAAGATCAAAAATTCCCTCATTTGTTGCTTTGTTAATCATAAGTGATAATACATTCATCACCAAGACGAATAAAATTGGAGAAAGAGGATCTCCCTGCCGCTGTCCCGATTTGCTTTTGAATATCCCGAAGTGGTTCCATTTATTGAGATGGATAAGGAAGGAGTGCAGATGCATGCTTTTACCTAGTTAACAAGCTGAGTTGGAAATCTGTAAGCACGCATGGATAGTAGAACAAAGTCCCACCGAATATAGTCAAAGGTTTTCACCACATCTATCTTAAATGCTATTCTTGGAGAGAGTCCTCTTCGGTCATAACCTTGGTGGCAACGAGCATGTTCTCCACTAGAAGTCTTCCTTTAATGAAAGCTGTCTCATTTAGTTCCACGAGAGAAGGGAGCTCTGCTTTGATCCTAGATGCAATTATTTTTGAGATCAGCTTGTATAGTGTGTTATAGCAGGCTATTGACCTAAAGTCCTTGATTGAGTCTGCATCCTTTACGCTTTGGAATCAAGACCAAACATGTGGCATTAAGGGCAGCAAGCATAAAACCAGAAGCAAAAAAACCTTCACTACAAGAAAACAAAGTCAAAACCAACGAAAAACCTACGGCTTTTTTCCGTTGGTTTTTAAATCCCACGGATGTTGATGGAAATCGACCTAAAATTTGAAAATCGTAGGTTTCCGTCGGTTTGTAAAGTGATTGGTTTTCGTAGGTGGACAAAACTGATGGAAACCGACGGAAGCCCATTTTCTGTAGATTTTGGTTGGTTTCTAACCTATGGAAATCAACAGACACGATTAAAATAATATAAAAAACCGTCAGTTACCGTAGGTTCCAGAACCGATGGAAACCTACGGAATTTATTTATCGTAGGTTTCCATCAGTTCTGAAACCTACAGAAACGCATGGACTACATAAAAAAAAGAACTCGCCATCGGTTTCCATAGGTTTCAAAACTGTTGGAAACCTACGGAAATTAATTTCTGTAGGTTTCCATCAGTTTTGAATCATACGGAAACCGATGGCGAGTTTTTTATGTATTCCATCGGTTTCCGTAGGTTTTAGAACTGATGGAAACCTACGGAAACTAAATTCTATAGGTTTCCATCGGATTTGGAACCTACGGATAATGCCTATGGAAACCAACGACAATCCTTGCAATGGAAACTTACGGCGAGTATTCTAATGGAAACCTATGGAAACCATAACCTACGGTCGCCCACGGACAATAAACATACGGTAACCCATGACAGAAACCGATGGACACCTACGGACTACAAAACCTACAGTAATCCACGTCACAAAGCGACGGACACCTACATACTACAAGGCCTACGGTCACCCACATCATTGATATTCCTATGGAAACCCACGACATTAACCGACGAAAACCTACGGTTACAATCCTACGGTATCCCATGGTAATAACCAATGGAAACCTATGACCGAGACCCATAGGTGTCCGTCAGTTAAATCCTCGGTCACTGACCGTTCAAAACCGACGACTCTAACCCGACCACCACTTTCCATCAATTTATGTCGGAAATCAGTCATTTCCTACAGAAACTGATGGAATAAGCCGTAGGTTTCCATAGTGTTTTCTTGTAGTGGCTTGGACTGAAGTGACTAGTTCTGGACCCAATATTCCCCACATTCCTCTATAGAATTTGGAAGTAAATTCGTCTGGTCTTGGCGTTTTGCTTAATGGCCGATGGTGTGGAGCTGATCGAATATAGTCAGAGTTGACTGTAGAAAGAAGCCTTTGCCTCGAGGAAGGCTGTACTAGGGAGTGGAAAAGTCCCGATAGGAATGAAGGTAACTCTCTGCAGTAGTTCCCTCTTATTGTGCTGAGAATGGTCTGGAAATGATTGATTGCAATTAGGTGAACCTCTTCCAGATAACTAGTAGGTAATCAGCCAGGTTTAATTAGGAATTAATGGTGTTGGATGCATTTCTGGCTTCTGTTGCCTTGAAAAAGAACCTTGTGCAGAAATCTCTTTCTTGAAGCCAACAGATTCGAGAACATTGCCTGAAAAAACTCTCCTCGGCTGATCTCAAGTGAATCCAAGTGGCAAGAGATTCTTTCTCGTTAGAAATGTTATCATGAGATGGATCCTAAAGTGTTGCAACCTAAAAAGCTTTAAGAATACAATGAGAGTCTAGAACTTAGAATTTTATCTCACTGTAATTTGATCAGTTTCAAGTTTTTAGAGGGCGTTTTAGAAGTTTTTGTTTGGAGCAGAAATCTCCCAAGTTTGACACAGGATCTGTAGAGCCTTCCTATTTTCCTTTGACCACCTCGATGAAGGCTGGGTTTTTGGCTAGATCAACATATGTTATCCTCTCCACCTTCACTGTGTTGCTAAGATCAACTTCAAATACTCAAACATGGGGCTCAAGAGACTACCTATCATCTCGGTGACATGCTGACTTAGAGTGCCTCTGAAACAACGTTCAGGAAGTAGCTTCGCGATTACTTATCCCTAGTTGATGTCACAAGGACCAACATCATGAGGAGGTGCAGACCTGTACAAGTCAGGTATCGCAGGGTATAAAGCATGATGGAGGATCTCCAACGCTGGCTTGGTTAAGGCAGGGTTGACTTTCTTGCATAGAATAGTCGATCCTAACATCTTAGCAACAATCTGGATCGCAAGATGTCGGATGTATGTGAGCTTGGAATCTCGTCCCTGAAAAGTACCATCAGCTAAGACGTTTCAAAGAGTGTCTAGAGGAATACCATGGTGAGAAGGTAATTGACTGTTGGCTTCTCCACAGAACCCATAGATCAAGCAAATCTGCTGAATGGTCAAGTGGTACTGAATACCACTGTACAGGAATGTCATATAGGCCGTATAAAGAAGAGTATGAGGGTCGACTGCTAGGTGAAGATCACAGGAGGCTAAGAAATGCCTGACTACCTCCGGGTACAGCGGCTGAGGCTTGGTCATAAAGGTACCAATGCCAAGTTTATCGAGCATCCCCGTCACATCATCAAGAATGCCAAGTTTGTCCAATGTCGTTTGACATAAAAACTTGGTCGGACAAGCTTGTTCTGCAACATTTGATCATAAAACACACAATGAAACCTCTTCCATCTTGAATCTTTAGTTATTTTCCTGTAGGCACTATCATTCTTCAACAACAACGGATCAGATCTATTGCCAAAATTCTTCTCAAAAGGCACGCTATCTGGTCTAGGCCAAGGCAAACATGTTTCATCGAACACTTTAGGATTCGAGGACTAGCCTGCCTCAATATTGGCTGAACGTCTAACCTTACGAGAAGGTCGCTTGCCCTCGCAAGTTCTCTCCATGATTTGCACATATCGATCAAACAAAAGAAAAATCGAGAAAAATCAATATCCTCAAAAAATTTTGGAAAATAGAAAATATGGGATTCAAATGAGGATTGTGTGAAATCAGTTGCTAAATCAATCATAGAACATCTAAACCATCCAGCAATGCTTCAACTAATAACACAAATTCCCAATTCCATATCGAAAATCCAAAATTCTACAATTTTCTCCAACAACCTAACAATCGATTTCTAGGTAAGAATCTAACAATATAATGAGTAAGAATGATCAAAATAATTATAGAATCATGGTTATATGTTGTTTTAAAAAAATTGAGCAACAATAAATCAAAATCTAAAATTTCCATAAATCACACCAATTTAGCCACTTTTAAATCGAAAATTTATAATCCATACATTTGCCAATCGAGTTAGAGGAATAGATAACTGGAAAGAGAATGAAGTTCCGATCAGTTTAGGCTTTTGAGTTGAAGAAAACGGTAAAGAATCAAAAAAGTTAGAGGAGATTTAAGATTTTTGCCTAAAATCGCGTACAACAACCGCGAAAGAATAATTTTGAACGAAACCCATATTTTTTATGTTATACAGACTTACCTGGCCCGCTGATTGATCGATCAAGGCATTGATCGATCGATCGTACCCCTTAAAACAGGTTGATCGATCGATCATGACCGTTCAGGTCGATCAACAGATCAAGCACGCGTCCTTGGTCCCCAATGATCGATCGATCACATGTCTGCAGGTTGATCATCAGATCGAGCGTTCCTCTTCTTTTCATGTTTGATCAATCGATCCTCCTTCTGAGTTCGATCACTAGATCGAGCGCATCATCCTTACTTTCGATGATCGATTGATCACATATGTGTAGATCGATCACTAGATCGAGCATAAACCCTTGAAGCATCGATGATCAATCGATCATTGTGTGGATCAATTGATCAAAGCCCTTTGGTCGAATTTTCTTACCTAAAACAAACTCAAAACAAAACCAAAAATCAAACTAAAACAGAAAAACTTTGAAAATAAAAACTACCTATTAATGGGTTGTCTCCCACTCAGCGCTTGTTTGAAGTCAATTTTTTGACTTGAATACCACCTAATTGGATAAATCATCCTTGGGAGGAATTATCACTCCCTTGGTTCTTATCTCATCTTTGATGAACTCATTGAATTGTTCATCCTTCATGTGGAATTCAGTACATGTTCTGTCTAGCAATACTACAGTTCCATCATGTTTTAATTCCTTCACCGAGTATGGTCCAGGAGATTCAAGACTAAATCTTCCTGCAAAAAATTTCAGACACAAATTTTGAAGGATAGTTTCAAAGTATTCATCGGGTTTGTCAAAAAGGATATTATCATCATCACTTTTAGCCGATTCTCTTGCTTGCTCCTGATAGATCTCATATTCCTCATCTGACCAATACTCTGGTTCCTCATAGTCCAAATTTGTATTGATCAAATTCACATCCTCAACCTTCTCATTCTCAACACAACTCTTCATCACACCACATAGGTTCTTAGTCGATTTTATAATAGGATAGGAGACTCCTTTATCAACGTTTTCAAGCACCACCCTCTGGTTTGAAAAGTCAATCCTTGCCCCAAAAGTATTCAAAAATGGTCGACCCAAAAGAATGTGCACAGCTCCTTCCTTAGCCATCTCAACAACCGTAAAATTTGTTGGAACCTTGCAATTTCCAACAATAACTGTGAAATTGACTAACCTGCCTCTTGGAATCTTAGAAGTGGCATCACCAAACAAAGTGGATGAGGTAAGCTCCTGCATAGGCTTGATTCCAAGCTCCCTCATTGTCTTCAACGAGATCACACTAACATTTGTAGCGGTATCACACAATACATCACCAAAAGTCAACTTTCTAAGAGAACAAGGAATAGTAAATTCTCCTTGATCTTCTTGCTTTATAAGCTCCTTAAGATAGGGTATAGGAGGTCAGTACTTACTCTCACAGCTGCTCTTCTCACTTACATCGAGTTCCTTAGCCATCGAATGCACAACATTACATGATTCTCTAGGGTTCTTCTCAACTTTACCTGGAAAAGCTCCGTGTAGTCTCCTCATAGCTTCAGCAGTTTGTGCCACTTGTGTATCCAGCTTCTTTAAATGAACTGAGATGGATTCAAACTTATTGTTAAAATAGATGTACATGCTGTCCACCTTAGTATTGAGATCCCTAGTACACTTTTGCTGCTCGGTTGCAAGCTGTTGAATGAGAGTTTTAATCTCATCATTAGAAGTTTATGATGAACCAGCTTGCTGTGTCACCTCTTGTATGTAAGGATTGTAAGGTTTACACCAATCTCCAGCCCCTGAATTTGACCTTTGGTTTTTCCATCTTTACCCTAAATTCCACAAATGGTGTACCCTTAAATGGTGATCCATGTGGCATTACTGGAGGTGGTGTGACGATATCCTGTAGATTCTCCTGTATGAGAGATAGTTCTGGTTCTGCCCCCTGTTTTGCCAATTCACATAATCAACCTCTTTCTGATCTATAGACATATCGGACTCAACCTGAACTTGATCAACATCCCTAATGTCATCCAGCTGATGCACTCCTCGGTTATCTCCTCGACTTGCTTTGATAAGCATGTCGAGCTTCTCTAAAATCTCATATATCCTCTGAATCTCCACACTATTGACCTTCTTACTTCGATCATATTGTGCATAATGGTTCCCTGAACTTGCAGGCAAGTTTTCGATGAGAGTGAAGGCTTCATCCCTAGGGTTTGTCATGAAGTCTCCATTGCTAGCAGCATTCAAAGAGTTCTTATAATTCCAATCGATTCCTCCATAGAATGTATTGAGCAGCTGCTCATCCGAATAACCATGGTGGGGGCAATCTTATTGGTACTCTTTGAATTTCTCCCAAGCTTCATGCAAAGACTCACCAAAACGTTGCTGAAACGCTGAAATCTTGCTTTTTAGTGCTGTAGTCCTTGACTTAGTATAGAACTGATCCAAGAAGGCAGCTCTAACTCAACCCACGTGGTCAATGAACCTGGAGGCAAGGATCACAACCATCTAGAGGCTTTGTCAGAAAGTGAATGGTGAAATAGCTTGCACTTCACATAGTATGCAGAGACTTCATTCCAGCTCGTGGTACTGCACATGTCTTCAAAGTTCTTGATGTGATCCATCGGGTTCTCTCCTGGGGGACCATTGAAGACGTATTGCTTCACTAATCCAATTAGCTGAGACTTGATCTTATAGTCTTGCCTCTGGATAGGTGGAGGTCGAATAGCAGACATATTCTGATAGTATGTGTGAGGAGTATTCATATCACCTATAGCACGGCGTCAAGGCTGTTCCTGCTGCCTCATGAGCATAGCCAAATCTCTCTGCAACTATTCAACTGTTTGCTAAACATCTTGGTTTCTCTGAACAGTTGGCTGAGTCTCGCGGTCCTGAGGATTCTGCTGGTTTTCCTGATTCATTGTTTTTGTTCTGCGATTTTCTCTTTCAACTTTAGCAAGTTCTTCGTTATTAAAACCAAGTAGATTATCTGAACCTTGACTTCTTAGGTGCATAAATCTGATACAAAAACAAAACACAAAACAAAACGTAAGTAAAAGAGTATAGACTTGAAAGCAAATCTTAATCAAAAGACAACCAATTGGTTCCCGGGCAACGGTGCAAAAAACTTGATGTGGGTCAGGCTTAAACCTAAAACTATCTACTGAAAGTGCACATCAATGAAGTAGTAGTACTTAGGGATTGCATCCACGAAGAACCAAGTTTTGCTTTTTCGATTATCATTTATATTTCTCAAGATATACTAATCAAATTCAAGAGAATAACAAGCAACTTAAACGATGTAAACTTAATAATAAAAGGCACCAGGCATATGGTATTCATCAGGAAGTAGAAATCTAACTTAGGAAACTATTCAGAGTATTATCTAAGCTCAATTTTTGACTTGAACAGAATGGCATAACAAGCCTACTCTCATAGTACTCGACAATTTAGAGGTCCTAACTATCGTTGGTTCCAAATTTCGAACAAGCATTAAACAAGTAGGTTCAACTATCCACAATCAACCTAAACATCAGCTATCACGGTTTAGGATTGATTGCTCATCTAATCTAGTTCAGATTCCTAGCAAGCTTTTGGAGAGCTAACAACCTAGGTTCATAGATTAGTTGATCAGATTAATCTAAGCATTAAGCACAAGTATTAGATGGAGAATACTCTTATTAAATTCGACTCTATTTATCCCTAATCATTGATTCCTAAATCCCTAGAAACCATAAACCTGATTGATTAACTGCTCAGATATAATTGAAATTGAAACAAAAGAAATGATGAAAATAAACTTGAATTACATAAAAAATATAAAAAGGGAGTTAAGAGATTCTTCTCAATGTTGAATTCTCTCTCTCTCTAGCTTACTGAATAACTCTAAATTTCTCTGTGAATAATGAGCGATGTGTAAAAGAAACAGAAAATAGAAGTATTTATATGTCCTGAGATCTAGGTGCAAAAAAGGAAAATTAGGTATTTGCTTTAGTGCTCGTTGATCGATCATCAAGGTGTTGATCGGTCGATCGTGGACTTGTGTGATTGATCTCCAACACATCAGGTCGATCGTGAGGTTGAGCGTTGTTCTGGCAGAAGGCTTGATCGATCGATCATAGGCCTTTTCTGTGAAACTTCATGTAATGCTCCAGAACCATCCTAATGAGACTCTAATGCCAATAATCCAAGTTCCTACATTTTCCACCTGAAAGTGACACAAAACACAGGAAGAAACCCTAAAAGTTGGCATGTTAATGAGCTCAAAACTAATAAAATAGAGGTATACCGGTTGTGGAAAAATTCTCTAAGATGGCACAGCTTGTTCCTTGTCATAAAATTGATGAGCTGTTAATGTTGCCAATCTGTTCTTTAGAGAGATTTTAGGTTTCATGGAATGCCTAAGTCTATAGTGTCTCAAAGAGATGTTAAGTTCCCTAGCTATTTCTGGAAAACATTGTGGTATAAGCTGGGAACTAGACTTTTGTTCTCTACTATTGTCATCCTCAAACTGATTGACCAAATGAAATAGTTAATTGGACATTGTCTACACTTCTTAGAGCCTTGATCAAACGTAACCTTAAGACTTGGGAGGAATGGTTGCCTCATGTTAAATTTGCATATAATAATGTTATACACTCTACTACTAAATACTCTCCTTTGCAAAACGTTTATGGTTTCAATCCTATCTCTCAATTGGATTTAATGCCTTTAAGTTTTAGTGAAAGAGTTAGTATGGTTGGAAAAAAGAAGGCTGAAGTAGTCAAGCAAATACATGAGCAAGCAAGGATCAATATTCAAACCAAGACAGAGAACTATGCACGCCAATCCAACAAGAGACACAAGAAAATGGTATTAAAGGAAGGCCATCTAGTTTAGATACACCTTAGTAATGAATAACTTCCTAATGAGAGGAAATCTAAGCTAATGCCAAAGATGGATGGACTGTCAAAGATTATTAAGAAAATCAATGATAACGCCTACCAATTAGATCTTCAAGATAAGTATTATGTTAGTAATATCTCCAATGTTGCAAACTTAGTTCCTTATGTTGCAAAAGATGCAGATTTGAGGTCAAATTCTTCTCAAGAAAGAGGGGACAATATAAGAATGGACAATGACAAATCAACAAGACAACTCAAAGAAGTGCAGAATGAACAACTGGAAAATGACTAATCACAAAGACAACTCAGGCAATCGTATATTGAATAATTGGACAGTGACTGATCACAAATACCACTCAAGCAAGCGCAGACTGAAAAATTAGACAGTGACCGATCACCAAGACAGCTCTAGCAAGCGCAGACTGAACCAAAGCAATGAATACTTGAAGAACTCGGACCAGATGAGTTTCAACAAGCTATGGAGATACTAAGTTGAAGTTTAAGTTTCCAGAATTCTCATTCTCATTTTTCAGGCGGTTATGAGCACTTCTTATTTTTGCACCTTTTCGACATCTCTACTATAATCTGCTTGAAGAAGTTTTAGGCCTCTTGATTATATCATTCAGAATCATATCAATGTGGCTCCTACATATCATGAAGACTCATTCTCCTTATTCGATAGAAACAACATACTGAAGCAAATAACGCTTTGAAAATAAAAGAATCCATGGTTCAATTGAATTAAACCAAGTAACGCCAGTTTGCAATTCTTGTTCAATTTGAGACTCTTCTAACCCGTGGTGTAGTCGCAACATTACTCTCCACCCCAAAATTGACCTTATCCTCAAGGTGAATAAAGAAAACTATCACAAATCTATTTTGCTTCCTCCCAAGTTGCATCCTTTCGCGATAAATTCTTTTATTAAACCAACACTTCATGAACCTGGTGATTACATCTTTGAACTATCCGCTGGTCACAAATGATTTCATGCCACAACTTAAGAGACCCATCTTAATGCAAAGGAGGAAGAGAAACCAGCCAACAAAACTCCATCACCTACTCGCTCCTTAAGTTTCACCACGTGAAACACATGATGTATCTTGGATCCTCTAGGTAAAGCGAGTTTGTTTGCAACTGGACCAATCCGACGGTTCAATCTTAAATGGACCATAATATCTGGATAGAGCTCTTTTAAAGTATGTGTGAACATAGACTTTGGTTAATATGGCTGCAGCCTCAAGAACACCGAATCTCCTACTTTGAACTTGACATCTTGCCTCTTCTTATCCGCCATTTGTTTCATTCGATTCATAGCTGATTCCAAATAACTTTCAAGCTCTACTAGAACTCCATCACAAGCTATCAATTATTTATCTAGCTCATGTACTACATTTGATCCCACCTCATAACCTGCAAGACTAGGTGGATTTCAACCATATAGTGCCTTAAACAGAGTCATACCAGCTGTCGAGTGATCAGTTGTGTTGAAACAATACTTAGCCCAAGACAAAAGTGAGCTCCATAGTGTTGGTCTTTCATGTCGAAGCATCTGAGAAATTAATCAACACATCAGTTGACCACTTATGTTTGGCCGTCACTTTTTGGGTGATAGGCTGATGACATACTGAGCTTCGTACCAAATAATCTCCATAACTCTTGCCAAAAAGCACTCATGAAAACTTGTCTTAATCACTAACAATCAATTTAGGAATTTCATGTAGCTTCACCAAAAACTTAATAAAATTAGTAGTTATTCTCTTAGTAGTGTATGGATGTGAAAGCATAATAATACGAATGGATTTGGTGAGGTGATCAGTTACCATTAAAATCAAAGTATGCTTATTGGACAAAGGTAAATCATCTATACAGTCCATTGAAAGATCTTCACATACCTGATTTGGTGTAGCCAACAGTTGTAGCAGTTGCGCTGGTGAAAAAATTTCTGATTTCGCTTGCTGGCAGACATCATAAGAGGCTACATACTCTCGAGCTGATCTATGTAAAGATGGTCAATAGAACTGTTGGAATATCTTATAAGTTGATCTCAGAATTCCTGAGTCCCTTCCTTGATAGATGTTCTGGAATTGATGCAACAACTGCTGTACCAAGTGAGATTTTGGAGAAATAACCACTAGATTTTTGTAATAGATCAAGCCATTTTTTTTCAGGTAAGGTCTTCTTGGGTCTGTATCAGCCAATGCTCCCACACATATCAGATATGCATCGTTGGTCACCAATGCTCTCAACTCAGTCTAGATATTCATATGTGAGGTTGATATTACCGCAAGGCCAGGTGTATCAATACGTCGTGATAGACCATCAGCAGCATTCGCAGTTCCTAGTTTGTACACTATCTCATAATTCTAATTCGCCAGTTCATTGACCCACTTTTTGCTATGGTGTCAGTATTTTCTGATCCAATAAATATCCCAAACTCTTCTGGTTTGTCTGAATTATAAAATGATGACCTAGCAGGTATGGTCTCCATTGTCGAGTCACTACAATCACAGTTAGCATCTCTTGTGCATAAGTCGACCAGCTGCGCTAAGCTACACCCAATGTCTTACTCAAGAAAGCAATAGGTTTACCTTTCTATGATAACATAGCTCTAATGCCCTCATCGGAGGGATCAATTTGAATCATGAATGGAGCTCCATAATCAGGTAACACTAGAATGGGAGTTGTGGGATCAATTCAACCATATCACTAAAGTGAGCGTAGTGATATGGTCTAATGTTAGACCAGATCCACTCCCTCCTTAAGCAACAATCTTGTGCTCAATCTTGAGCTGGTGGTAGTCTCGTCTGTTTCTGAAACATCTCATCATATTGTTCCAGCAGTCACATCATTTCCTCATCATCGCTAGCAACCGTTGCTCTTTCTTCTCTGCCTCAGATAAAAATCACTAAAAAAATATGTCCCAATTATACCTCTCTTGTCAATTCCTTGCATTTAACCTCACACGCTTTGGAGACCAAAATTCCTTGTATCGGTCTTTGTGTCCTAGCCCAAGTGAATTTCATTGTTTTGGCTTTCCAATAGCAGAGAGTTGAACCTAAAGTCTCCAGCCACTGCATTCCCAAGACTATATTTAGGCCCGTTAAGGGTAAGACATAGAATTCTATCTCAAAGTCCACCCTTCCAAGGCCCACTATTAGTTTCTTACACTTTCTACGATAAGGTGATAGATGGCCATCAGCTACTTGGACCCAAAAAGATGGTGTATCCACTACGTCCAACTTCATGTGTTTCAATATTTGATCACTCACAAAGTTATGAGAGATTATATATCAATTAGTGCCACACCGTCTTCCCAGCTCACGCTGTGTCCCCTGATCGTCTTTAAAGATTCCGAGGCAATAAGCGCATTTGCTGAAATTTTTGGGTCAATCGGTCCTTGATTCTGATCATTCAGTGCTAACAGAGCATCCTCAAACTCAACATCTTCTTCTCTTTCCATTAGAAACAATTGGGATTTTTAACATTTACGCCCTGGAGTGTATTTCTCCTCAGTACTAAAATAGAGTCCCAAGCTCCTCTTCCGT
This sequence comes from Lepidium aucheri, assembly GCA_900406435.1. Lineage (NCBI taxonomy): Eukaryota > Viridiplantae > Streptophyta > Magnoliopsida > Brassicales > Brassicaceae > Lepidium > Lepidium aucheri. The sequence continues at coordinate 14,795 of OVBA01002479.1, read as the reverse complement.
TTTATCTCATAAAAACTGAGATTCGTAGGAGCTTGGTTACCCACCGGAGTGGATTCACGACTCACCAGAGCCCTTGCTGTCGTCGTTGGACTCCCAAAACTCCTATGTCCCATTGGTGGGCTCGAGTAATTTTGCACCTAAGCCGTCTTACGTTACCTCTAAAGTTGATTATCCTTAATAGGAGCCAACTCAGCTGTTTACTTCAGTCTTCTTGGATGGAACAACCTCACCATATCTGCCACAGCTGGGTTTAACCCACCCAATAACGTTCTTATAAGCACTTTTTGTGATCACCATAGACCTAATTTTGAAGTATCTCGAATTCCCATAAATAATCCTCAGAGTTCCAATATGTCAAATCTTAGATAAAGCTTCGTCAAAGCTTTCTACATCAGTCGGTCTAAAACGAGACCATAACTCAGACTCGAACAACTCCCAAGTGATCGGTATGTGATTGGCCTCCAACGCTTTTGACATTGCCTGCCACCATTGGTTTGCTTCATCTTCCATATGGTAAAAAGCAAACTCAACTCTCTAATCAATGGCTATATCTTGGTAAGAGAAATATTGCACGACCTACTTTATCCATGTCGTTGGATCATCTCCGTCGAAACATGGAAAATCCAGTTTTGCAACCTATTTTGAGCCACCAGTGGAAGCCGATCCAGAAGGACTAGCAGATCCTATCATTCGCCTCTGAGGTGTTGAAACCTACCCTCGCTGGTCCCCTCCCGATAAACTATTCTCAACCTCCTTGTTTGTTGTATTAGCATATTGCATTTTTTCACCGTTTCTTCCACAACCCGGTGAAAACTCAACTTCATAATCATGTACCTCTTGACCATTGTATCTGTCAGTTTTAGCAACTCATCCTCGATTCTCTTCACATTATTCTCCAGATCGGCTATCTTTTCCTTCTTAGTCATCATCACGAAACTCAACAAGCTTAATACCACCCCTAGGTGGTCCCAATCAAACTCACACAATGATACTAAAATGTTGAGTCTTGGTTTTCAAAACAATAACATAGAGAATACAATTTTATTAGTAGATTGAACTTCCTATTTTTGTTTTTCTTTTTTATTAAATAGGAAATATGCAAGAAGCAAATAACAAACTGAAAAGTAAATGGAGAATGTGGCTCCTACATATTAGAAAGAGTCATTCTCCTTATCCGATGGAAACAACATATAGAAACAAATAACAATTTGAAAATAAAAGAACTCTGACTCAAATGAATTGAACCAAGTAATGCCGATTTGTAATTCTTGTTCGATATGAGACTCTCCTAACCGGTAGTGTAGTCTCAACACATGTCAACCAAATTAACCTAATAAGTGTAAATTGTGTGGAAATCAATACTAAAAAATGTAAAAAATTGCAATATAACATGTCTTTATAACATAGATTACATTACTAACTGTTATTAGAATTTGTTGTTGTTTAAATCTTAACTTCTTGTTGTCTTTTGGTTAGTACTGCATATTTTTTAGTCGAAACTAATTACACATTAATGAGACTAAAATTAACCTGGATGAACTAACTTAATTAGCAGCACCCATGACATTTGTCTAAATAGTTATCAGTTCGAGTTTCGTGCGGAGAGGAGTGACCAGAGCCAAACATAATATAATCAAAAATTGATTATGGGCCTAGGGGATGGATTAGGACCGAATGCCCATCTATCTCCTTGTTAACAAAAAGAAAACATTAAAATTTAATTTCGATTGTTATTTAGATTTTAATATGATTTTAGGCTCATCAATACTTTTGAAAAACTAGTTTCACACAAAATAAGTGTCTGAAATCAAACCGATACTATTCAAATAGGTATCCGTTTAACCGAAATACATATAGATATATAGGTGTATTTTAAATATATCAGGTATTTTTGGAATTTTTTTTGAAAAGTATTCTGATATTTTGGGTATTAAATATTTCTGTTTTTTTTTGGGTATTCAAATATATTTGGGATATTAAGATGTAAATAATAGTAAAATTTAAATTTTAATGTGTTTTATTCTTATTAATGCGCAAGTAGTTTAAACAAAAAAATAATAAGCAAAAGACAGCACAAATTTAATATTTAAACACGAAAAAGTTCATTAACAATTAGTGATATAATTTATGTTATACTACATTTTTTAGATTTCATAGTATTAATTTCACACATTTTATATTTTTATAATAGTAGTTTGGATATGATTTATTTGGGTAGTTTTTTGCGTATTTTTATTCGAATATTCGGGTCAATTATGTGTAGGAACCGATTGGGTTTGGGTCTTTCGGATATAAGATTTTGATACTCGTTTAAGAACCAAACATTTTCCGGATCGGGTTCAATTTAGATCTTTCCAAGTCCGTGTCCACAATTTTCATACCTATTTAAGAATCAAAACCAAGTAAGTTCGGTTGTGGTATCAGTTTTGATTCAGTTCCGATTCCAATTCGGATATAAATTTATAGAAATAAATAATTGAGGTCTATTGTATACCTAAAAGTACACAAATTTTTTGAATATTTGTGTACCTAATCAAGTACTTAGGTACATATTTGGATATTCAGGTATATATTTGGATATTCAGTTACTTAAATACCTAAAATATGAAAATACTTGTTCGGGTATTTGGTAACCATTCAAGTATTAGGTAATACTTACACTAACTCGATACATATGGATACATAATGCTAAAATCTAATGGTTATTTTTGCTTATACCAAAACTAAACTTGAATCTGAAATTTCTAATCAGTTTCGAATCAGTTTTTTGGATTGGGGTAAACTGCCCAGAACTACACACCTTAATAGGTGTTTTGCACATGTTTTACGTTTTTTTTTTTTTTGCATATTGCATAAAAACTTTTTTTTCAGAAAACCTATTACCTATAATACATAATAGTATATCAATTTATCGGTAGGCCAAATATGGGCCTGACGGCATAAAGCCCAATATCTACATGTATCAAACCCATTGCCTGAGGTTTGAAGTGCATGTGTCATATGAGCAAGTTGGATACTAACGTTTGAATGTTAAATCTAAATGGTGCATTCATGTGTTAAAATATGAATGAAAAATTTACATAGATAAACGAACGGTCCTTATTTAATCATTTACTTTATAATTTACTTGTAATTGCTTCAAAAAGAAGTCAATTTAAGTGGAGGGATTCATTGAATGTTCCAAACCGAGTCTTCTTTCGCCAACAGGTCATTTGGAGTCAAATGAACAATTTCCTAGAACTTGTCTATTGTCGCAAAATTTGAAACATACTATAATTAAGGAAAGATTTGTTATGTAATAAGTTACATATGTACTGTATATGTAGAGACTTGTTCTGTTATATGATTATAGGGATCGTAAGACTGGTTATTGGCCGGTGTGAACCACTTATAACGCTAGATGGGAAAAAGGTAAAGACTTGTTTTGGTATGATTAATTTATTGACTAAGTATGAGACAACACAAAATTGGTTTAAAGACTTCTACTTGACTTAGAATTATGTGTATATATGTACTGTCAATAGAGCCATACTCGAGTTAATAGAAGAACATAGTACTCTCATGGAATTAACTTTTTTTCTTCGATGGAATACTCATCGCATTATTTTCTCAAAAAATGCATTTTTAAAACAATTATTTATCAACTACTTATATACTATGAACGACTTTAAAACCAGAAACTTGATCCATGCTTTCATAAATGGTTTTAACTTTGTTCTACCATCATGAAATATCAACAATTTAAAATTTAATATCACTCGTTGTTGATGTTAGAGATCGAATTCAACTAAGAGTTAAAACAAATATAAATTAAGTAGATCTAAGATAAACGAACTAGAGAAAAAAATGTAAATTTTAATGATCTTTTGGAAGTTTACAGGGTGTCGATTATGAATTTTCTCAGATTACAATCACTTGGCGTTCTTTTTAACCTAGCTCTCTATGTGTTATTCCTTGTTTTTTTTCTTTTTTTTTTTGGGCTGCGCTTGATTAAACAAGTTGCCTACGTACATGGTCAAGAGGATCAAGTCTTACTTAGTTCATCGTTCTCGGTACTTTTAGACATATAATTTTTTTAAATTCATGACATTATGTGGTCTTTGCTCTGCTTTGCCGGAGTCTACACTTTTTATTCTGTAAAAACCAGGTCTTACTTCCTCTTTTATTTGGTATGGTCCTTTCCAAGAAGTCCCTAACTTGCTGGCGTTCAGCTCGTGGGTATTCTCGAAGACTTTTCTCAACACTAAATCTCTTGGGCAGAACTTTCTAGTGTTGACTTTCGAGTTATAGAATCTTGCAACCACGTTCTGATAATTTTGTATTCTTATATTGACTTGATCTCTTTTCTCGTCGATCATGTCCACTGCGTGCTCGAGCATCTTGCTGTTCTCTTGCTCTAATGTTGGTGTGTTGGTCCGTCGTAAGCTCAGGACTGAAGTCTCTGCTGGAACCATTGCTTCTACGCCGTAGAGTAGCGAGAAGGGTGTTTCTCTAGTAGCTCGTCGAGGAGACGTCCGTTATGCCCAAAGTACGCTATGAAGTTCGGCATACCATCCTGACTTTTTCGACTTGAGACGCTTTTTAAGTATATTGACTATCGTTTTATTGGTTGCCTCGGCTTGCCCATTCTCTTAGGGGTAGCGCGGTGTCAAAGTCAACATCTTGATTTTCCATTTATCGCAAAATTCCTTGACTAGCTTGGCGGTAAGGTTTGTTCCATTGTCGGTTATTATCTCGTTTGCTAGCCCATGACGACACACAATATTCTTCCATAGGAACTCGGATACTTGAGTGCCTGTTATATTGGAATAGGCTTCCGCTTCTAAAAAGTAGTTCATCAAAATCAGCAAGAAACGTACTTGCCAGAGTCTTGATGGCTCCAAAAGTCCTACGATGTCCATGGACTATTTCATAAATGGATATGGGATTATAGTCGAGCTAAAAGGCTTGCCAGGCTGGTTAATCATTGGCACATGTCTCTGGCACTTCTGGCATTTTTGAGAATGTTTTTAGCAGTCGGAGACAATTGTTGGTCAGAAGTACCCTTGCTTTTTGATTCTTATTGCTAATGCTCTACCAACCGCATGATTCCCGCAGCTTCTTTCGTGCATTTGGCTCAATATTTTAGCTGCTTCTTCTTTGCTCACGCATCTTAAATAAGGGCCTGATATACTCCTTTTATAGAGTTGTTCGCTTATCAGAGTGTATCTTGCACTTTGCAACCTCACTTTATGAGCTGCCCACTTATCTCAGGGTAGTTCTCTTGTTTGTATGTATCGTTGAATAGGATCTCGCCAGTCCCTTTTTGCTAGGACCAACTCGTTATCGACACCTTCTCTATCGCTGTTTGACTTGTGAGCAATTGTCATTATTACTTTCTGATTGATGTTTGGTCTTTCAATGTTCTCGACGGGTATTATCCTTTTGGTTTCCAGATCGGAAGTTGCTGCTAAGACTGCGAGGGCATCAACTGCAGTATTATCTCCTTTTGGGATCTTATTGAGCTTGAAACCATCGAATTATCTTATGACCTCATTGGCGAGCTCCTTGTACGCATTCATCTTTCGATTTTTTGCTTCATACTCCCCCATTATCTGACTTGAAATAAGTTGTGAATCTGTGTAAGCCGTCAGCTTCTTTATTCTGAGGCTTACTGCCAATCTTAACCCGGCTACCAATGCTTCATTTTTTGCAACGTTATTTGACGCGTCAAAGCACAGTCGTAAAGATTGCTCAATAATTTCACCGACCGGGGATACCAATCGTATACCGACTCCTGCTCCTTGCTTAGATGAAGCCCCGTCGACGTGTAATTCCCATATTTTGCTTGGGGCTGGCTTAACTTTACTATTTCGAGCTAACTCCACAACGAAGTCAGCCAAAACTTGAGACTTTATACTTGTCTGAATTCGATCTTCAATGTCGTATTCACTAAGCTCGATAGCCCATTTTACTAGTCTTCCTGATTTTCTATGGTTGTGCAAGATTTTTCTAAGAGGCTGGGAAGTCATCACTACTATCGGATGATATTGAAAGTAAGGTCGTAGCTTTCTTGCCAAAGTGACGACTGCTAATGCTAACTTTTTTTAAAATTTTGGTATCTTATTTCTGCTCCCACAAGCATCGCGCTTATGTAATAGATTGGTTTTTGCTCGTTTCCTTCAGCTCGAACAATTACACCGCTGACGGCTGAATCTGAGACCACAATGCACAAGTACTGCGGTTCTCCAGCTACTGGCTTTGCTAGAATGGGGGGTTCGGCGAGGTATCTTTTCAACTCGCAGAGGGTGTTTTGGCATTCCATGTTCCATTCGAACTGCAAATTTCCCCCTACTTGCTTCTCTTTTAGTAATTTATAGAAAAGTAGGCACTTGTCGGTTGATCTTGTGATGAATCTGTTTAGTGCCGCAATTCTTCCAGTTAAACGTTGAACATCTTTTGGGGTTCTTGCGTTGTGAGTCTTAACAAAGCGTCTATTTGCTTTGGGTTTGCTTTGATACCTCTTTTTGTGACGAGGTACCCGAGGAATTCTCCAGATGTTACCCCGAAAGAGCACTTCGTTGGGTTAAGCTTCATGTTATATTCGTTTAAAGTTTTGAAGCACCTTTGGAGCTGCTTGACGTGGTCTTTTGAAACCATACTTTTTACGAGCATATCATCGATATAAACTTCCAATCGCTGGTAAGTTGCTCCTGAGTTTTTTAGTCCGAAAGGCATCACTTTATAACAATAGATCCCTTGGTCCGTTATGAAGGAAGTTTTCTCTTGGTCATCAGGGTGCATGAATATCTGGTTGTAGTCTGAAAAGGTGTCCATAAACGACATTAATTTATGCCTCGCAGTTTCTTCCACGATTCAGTGTATATGAGGTAGAGGATAACTATCCTTTGGGCAGGCCTCGTTTAAATCTGGGAAGTCCACACACATTCTCCAATTGCCAGTTTTCTTTTTTACTACTAGTGGATTGGCTAGCTAGTCGGGATTTTTAACCTCTCTGATCGATCCATTTTTCAGCAGTCATTGCACCTCTTCTTTAACTGTAGCTGCTTTTTCTGAGCCGAGCTTTCTTCGCTTTTGTTTGACTGGTTTATATGCTGGGTCGACCTTTAATTCATGCAAAGTGACCTTGATACTTATTCCCACCATATCGGATGGTTCCCACGCAAACGTTTTTTTGTTTTCTTACAAGAAAGCAATTAGCTCGGTTTTGACATTTGGCTCGAGATCAACTCCAATTCTTACTTTCCGATCAGGGAACCTCGTGTCAATTGCTATGCTCTCTAGAGATGCTAGTCGGGGTCTGGCTGTAGCATTGACACTTTTCTTCTCTAATTGCTATAAGGCTTTGTATCAAAGCTTTTCGAATGTTGTTCTGTAACATCCCTTCGATGCAGATTGGCTTGCTCGAATGACCCCGATTCCATTATTGACTACAACTTTACGCATTGATGATAAGTTGAGGCTACAACCTTCATGTTATATAGCCAAGGTTGTTTGAGTATTGCGTTAAAATGAGCAGGTTTGTCTATGACTACAAACTTCAAGAGTTTAAGGATAATATGAGTTACTACGGGCAACGTTATGGTTCCCAACGAGAGTATTGTATTTACATCAAAACTGGTAAGCGGGGTTTTATCACAGTTTATTTCCGAATCCTCAAAATTCATTTTCTTATACGCATCATAAAAAGTAGGTCTACCGAGCTTTCGGTGTCAATCATTATTCTCGATAGCTTGAAACCCGTGACTTCTAGAGCGATTACAATTACATCATCATGCGGTTTGTCGAGGTGCAAGGTCTCACTTTCACTAAACGTGATTATAGCATCCTGATGAAGCGAGCTCGACCCAAGCTGGGAATTTGTTTCTACTTTGCGTTGATGGGCTTTAATTGAATTTATAGAATTTGAGACAAGGTAAGATCCGCCCATAATAAAGTCAACTTGTTTCGCTTGTTGTTTCGGGTTTTCAACTTCTATTTCTTGATACTCACGTTGCTCGCTGTTATTTCCTCGCTTTCTCTTGGTTGAATCATGGTCGTCTCTGGACTCAGATCTCTGCTTACGCATTCCATCTTTCCACTAGTTATTCCTTTTCAAATGTTGAACTACTGTACAATCGTCCATGGAATCCCTTTAGCTTGGTGATAATCACAGAACTTTGATGGATCATATTCCCATTTTTCTCTTTTGTACGGGCTTCTAATTGCGTACGAATGCTTTCCCTGGCTCTCGCCAGCTTCTCTAAACAATTTTTTGTTGTTCCGTTGATAGTCCTCGTGACCCTCTTCTTTTCTACCTTTCTTATCAAGCTGAAACATGTTTGTTTCCTCCCATTCGATAAAATTGGTAGCTCAGTGAAGAGCGTCATCTAGACTGTCAAAAGGTCATAGGAACATTTCAATTCGGAAACTTGACTTTGGCCATAGACCCATTTTTAATGCACAAATGACCACTTCGTCAGTTATATTTATGCTTAATGCTCTTCCTTCCTTGAATCAACTCAGATAATCTCGGAGTGGTTCATTTTGATGTTGTACTGTTGCAAATAAATTATCTGCTAAGGTTCTTTTTTGAATAAAAATTGAAAAATGTTTAAGGAACCCTTTAACCAATTGCTCGAAATTATCGATCGTGTTCGGTTTTAACGACAAGAACCAATCGAGAGCTGACCCAGTGAGGTTCTCAGAGAATAATCGACATAAACCAATATCTCGTTCTTTGTTATTGAAATGCGCTTTCATCGCCGCTAAGCGGAATATTTTTAAGTGGGCAACCGGGTCTGCATTTCCTTCAAACGTTGTTATCTTAATCTTGCCAACATCTCTAATTATTGTGCTCATTATTCGATTTGTAAATGGTGTTTGTCGCGTTAACTCTATTACGCACTGAATATCGGGTGCGGCGGTTGTTGCGCGGTGGATCTGTAATTTCATCTGAGCATGCTCAGTTTGCTGATTTGCGATCATTGCACGCATCTCCTGTATTTCTCTTTCAAACAAATCACTATTTTCTGCATTAACGTTTAAGGGAGGTGAGATCTCATCCTCATTCACTTGATTGTTGTTCTCGTTATGTTGATTAACGTTAACGGCTATATTCCCTTGAACTTGATTTCTGAGGTTGGGTGGCAATTGCGGGATTGACGCCTGTAATTTGTTAAATTGTTGTTCCTCATGATCTAGCCTTGCTAGAAGGATCCAGGAGAGTTCGACCTAGAGTGCTTGATAGGAGGAGCTAGCATCACACAAGGAGGAACAAGCTCAACTCTTGACTTCTCAACAACGGATTTGTGTTGTTCGTTGATTGTTTTGCTTGACAAAGTCGGCCATTAATCGCTTTAAATCGTTTATAGTTTGTCCGCGCTGGGATGCAGTGCTTTGGGCGGCGGGCCTTGAAGGCACTCCGGAGGTCAATGGTGGTGGAGCTTGCTACGTGGATACCTCCTCATCATTCATCGTTCGCTCCATTGCCTGAGATTGTTCCATTCTTCTACTAGCTCGGATTCTCGGATCTACGCTTCGGCCCCACGGTGGGCGCCAATTTGTTGATGCTAGAGATCAAATTCAACTAAGGGCTAATGCAAATATAAATTAAGTAGATCTAAGATAAACGAACTAGAGAAAGAAATGTAAATTTTATTGATCTTTTGGAAGTTTACAGGGTGTCCATTATGACTTTTCTCAGATTACAATCACTTGGCGTTCTTCTTAACCTAGCTCTCTGTTTATAGGCCTAGGTGCTAACTACTTTCCACCCCCTCTCTGTGTATTCCGTTGTTTGACTTCGCCTACTCGTTTTCTCTTCTTCTGGCGTAATCCTCGGAGCTCGGCTACTTACTTATTGAAGCTCGAACTCCCCATATCCGTTTGAATTCTCCGTTCCATTGCTATGGGCCGGGTTACTTTTCTCGAGAAATAGGCCATAAGTGGGCCTGAGCGAAATAGAGGAGCAATTGGGTCATGTACCAACACTCGTGTTTTAATGTTCGAGTTCCAGTATTTATAGATTTTATTTTATCGATCTATTCAAATTATTAGTTGAGGACAGATTATCCCGTGGTAGTAGTCACTTGAACAGGGGTTCGATTCCTCCATGATATAAAGAGAAGGAAAAAAAGGATTTTAGGATATTGATTTTGGCTATGAATTGTGCTTTGTCGATCTAATTATAGTAAATTTGACAAAAAAAAATCAAATTATTAAATAAATGTCAAATACAATATGCATTTTTATTGTTGTCACCTACTGCCACAAGTATACATTTTTAATGTAAAAATCATTAAATGGTGGAAACCCACGCTTAAGCATTTATTATCAAAAGTTCTCAAGTAATTAAACTGTCGAAATAAATTTAACAGAAAATTTGAATTCTCTTATAACTAATATCACACGTTACTTAACGAAGATAAAAACAATAATCAGACGTAATAAAATGGGACATATATGTTCTAAGCGTTTCGTAATTTGTTTTGTATAGGCGAACGGCGACAAACGGACCAAGTCTTTAATGATAGCCACAAGAAAAGACATCTCAGTGATTGTAATTTGTTAGAACTAAATGACAATACTGTCGTAAATTCGAAGTAACTGCTAAGATTTAGTTGTATCTTGTCTTCAAAATCTGGCCGAATTTGCAAAATTTGATTTATAATTTTTTTTTTCAACCTTATTAAAATTGGGTCAACAAACATCCATAACCATAAGCCATATTCTAAAATCACTTATTTTCTTTCTCCTTGTATTAGGTAAGAATCAAATTCTGGTGACTGAAAATTTCTAAAGTGACCACTACCACTAGGCTACCTATACTTAGCAAATTTGATTTATAACTTATATCCTTAGAACATAAATAATGTTAGGTGTATACCTCTACTACTTTCTTCATTAGAGTTTGATTACAAAGATTTATGTTACCTCATGTGTTATCCACTTCAAGGAAAAAATTATATAGAGATGTAATATTTCATCACAGTAACACATATTTCGTCACATATTGTTATGAATTTGTAGTGATTGGTAAATAATTGCAACACAAACGTCACAAGTGTATATTCGTAATAAAATCAACACAATATTACTGACAAAAATATAGTAATAATTTTGTCACAATAATAAAAAAAATGTAACAAATATGTATATAAAATGTCACAAATTATTACTAATATTTTTAGTCACAATGAAATCGTTACAATGTCTCTAATTTTTTGTAGTGATTGTTAAGAGTTTGGAAATTGATTTATAGTTCGGATCATATCGATCCAGTTGTTAATATGTATTAGGTTTTACAGCGCTTTTTAAAGAAGCAATTTAGTGAAGCTGGTAACTCTTTCCTTCTGTTGAGAAATTTTGTAAATCATTCTAAGTTTTCTTTCTCACCACAAACTTCAAATACTATCATGCGAAACTATGCAAATTAAATATCGGTAGAGTTATTTCAAGACAATATATATTTAATCACTTGATTATATATAATTTTTACACGCGTATTCCACCATTTTTTTTATATAATCTATATCCTTTATAAAGAAAACCTAAAGAAGTCTATGGAAAGTGAGGTTGTCAAATTTTGTTTTTGATTCCCTACTTGATCTGGCAAGAATTTCACCAAACTGTGTTTGGTTGCTACAAATTAAAAATTGAAAAAGTGTGAGTTTGGAAGTATAAAATAGGTAGTTTTGAATGGTGAGTTTGACAATTGTAATTGAACGGCGTGGGCCATCATCTCATTTCATTAGCTAGGAAAGAGTCTCGAGTGGACCCAAATGATCTTAAGCATATCTATTTAATTACTAAGTTGGGACTAATTAATTATAAAATTAAGGCCGCAACATACTTACGAACGAATTATTACGATGGGACCACGTACACCTAACAACGCATGACGGTGTTTACTTTCTTATATTGGTCTAATTTCTAATAAGGGACTTCCTCCCTACGCGTCAGATATATGACCCCTTTACTATATACTATTTGTCATATTCGGTTTTTGATCAAAAATTCACAGTTGAGAATTTCGAGTTATTTTAATAAGTCTCCTACTTACGCGTTAGATGATCCCTCGACTACAAAATTGGTGTGTCTGTATTTTCATGTTTATAGAAAGACTAATCACATTACTTATAAATTAACAAATTATGTTTTTTCTTTATCTTTTACAATTTTATAGTTTAGAGTTAAATCCGGATTATGTTAAACAGTTGTAATAGAGGATGGGAATGGTGTTTGGTCGGTAAAACATGTTGTTTTGTAGAATGTTTTAAGTTTCTTTGAATAACTTGTGGCAGTACTAGATCATGGCTATACATGATGTCCAAGTTAATCACTTCACTAAAAAAGTCTTGATTTTTCAAATTTGAATACACACTATATATATATATAATGATTTTAGTGTGTGAAAATTGAATTTTAATACAAACAAATATATGGTGATCGATATTATACATACACACTACAAGAAAAGTAAACGGATTTTGACGGCAAAACCAGTAAGAAAATAGATATTTCTGACTAATTGGTAATAGTAGGATAAAAAAACATTCGGAAACTGTTGGAAATTTCCAACTATTTATGACAAGTTATTTTTGTATTTAAATAAATATTAAATTAAACATTACTGATCAGAAAACGGTCTGAAATTTTCAACTTAATCACAATGTATAGCCATGATCTAGCAAAAAGGAATTTATAACTAAGTAGTAATTACAAATACGAAATCAGCTATCAAAATTCATATAAAAAAAACAACTAACCACAATCTTTTCTAACAACAACAATATATAATACATGAACCAACTTTATTCATTGCAATTAATTTTGAATTGCAAACTCATAATTTATCATAAAACAAAACTTACGAAGAACTTATGTTTAAACAAATATACCATATCTCATACGTAACGATATGTGATGTCGTAATCTTTGGAATCCACTTGTATATGTAGTCTATCTGTTTATATTAGTTATTGTTAAGTTATTTATGAGTTAAGTATAACATACAATATCCAAAGTTCCAAACCAGTTGAAGCTAATCTCTGTAATTTAGTCAAATGATGTCAAATGAAATTAGACTTGATTCCACTCCAAATCTCCAAATTTATACTCAACATAATTAGTTCTCGGCTTTCTAGGGTAAATAATAGGGAAATTGTAGTGTATGGCACAAGATAACTGTTAAATTAGGAAAGTGACAACGACAAAAAAAAGTAAGCAATTCTAGCATAATAATGTCAATTATAATCTTATAAGTAGCACATGTTTGTGTCTCGCTTTTCACTTTTGTATTTAGAAGGATTGCTAGTTATCACATTTTTACTTATGTTGTATATTGATTTTCAAATTTGTATGGATATATATATATATATATATATATTTGTAGTTATTATTATAAATTCTCCAGAATCTCTCTTATTCATCTTAATTCTTCCTGTTAATTATATATATATATATATTTGTATATATATATATATATATATATATAT